>VZTH01003434.1:176994-274363 GCA_013397815.1 Aleadryas rufinucha | reverse complement strand
TTTTTTTTCGTTTTTTTTTTTTTTTTTTTGTTTTTCTTGTTGGGGCCCTTTTTTTTATTTTTTTTTTTTTTTTTTTTTTTTTTTTTTTGTCCTAAGCTATTTCAGAGTGCTTTTTTCCCCTCCTCACCCTCAGTCCTAATTTGGTGAGTTTCAAACTAATGTGGTTCTTCACGCTAATCACAAGGATGGTCTCTGCCTGATAAATCCACCTAAAATCTACACTGTGCTCAAAAGATTTCATTGGTGACCTGGGGAGAAAAGCATCAGAGCTCAACTGTAGTGACAAGTCATCCGCTCTTCTTTGTAGAAACATTTTCATGTGGCTTCCAGCACGCACAAGAGTTTGAAACAAAACAATTTGCAACTGTCTTCCGTCTTCTGTCAATAGTGCCAGGCTTCACCTCTTTGTACAACTACATGCCCTTCTGTTTGATCGATGCATAGTTAATCCTTCTTTTCTTTTTAACTCTGTGTTCCCTTAATCTCCATTTACATCTTTGCATCCTTTTTGAGCAAACAATGTCTGTGAGAGATGGTTTAAGTTTATATACCAGCTGTGGACTCAGTAGGGCTGAGACGGTTTGGCAGCACAAATAATGCAAACCCTGAACCCACATCACCGTGTCAGAGTGGCACTCGTGGCATCTGCTCTGGACAGATGTTTCCACCAGGTTGTAACAAACTTATGCAAAGGTAGACTTCCGTGCCCAAAAATCAATAGTGGTAGCTCTAAGGTGGCAGAAATCACTTAGATCTGGACCTAAAGGGTTTTCAGAGGCTGGGAACTGGCAGCCTAGAGCCCCAAGCTTCATGGCAAACAGCCTTGTGCCAGGATCTCTCCCCTTTGTTCTTTTCCTTGGTGCTGGACATCAGAGCAATGCCAATACATATCTCAGTGGTATGTGCCTTTTAGTGAGGCAGTGGTTTCTGTCTGGTTTCAATTCTATTATATCTGAATATTTTCTAACTATGAGTGCAGAAAGTCTTAAATCTGTTCCGTAAACATCCTGGTTGAGTCAATATTTGGTGGTGCTGTCAAATTCACATAAAATATAAGCACTGAAAGGAAATCTTTAGTGTGTCGGTTTTTCTGTGGGGCCCAGGCCATGGTTTTATAGTTGTATGCCATTATTTAGGCATCTAAGTCTGTATTGCTTCTGCAATAAATACTTTATTTTTCAGTCACTAGCCATCAAACATGCTCTGTGAAATATGTAACTTCAGTGAATTTAAGGTAACTGAAGTGGCTAAAATTGTTATTTTAAATCTTTACCAACAGCTATCTTGTCAAATCTGCATCTGTTGGGCATGGTAATCTACTAATCAGAGTAAAGTCCAAAGTCTCAACTTCCCTATTTACTTCATTTCAGACTATAGGATTTTTTTTTTAAAGCAGATCAATAAACAATCTCAATGTTTTCATTTTACTAAGCAATATAATATGGATGAGTACTAGTGTAGTGGTAAATCATTAATATACTCTTTAATCATAGAGTGACCATGTCCCACAGATGTGATTTAATCATGGAAGAAAGGCCAATGAAGTGTGAAGATGCATCAGGAAGGGTGTTTCTAACTGATCTGGGATAGTGTAAGACACCATTTTAAAAGATGCTATAGTATGAGAGTATTTAGGATGCATGTACATTTGTAGTTACAGACCTGGCAAAATTCTGACGTGATTGTTTTTTTCATTATACAACAAAAATCAAAACCCATCTCAGGTCTGCATTTGGCAGAGGAGCTAAATGGCTTTTTGGAATAATAAAAGCACTGCAATTTCCAGATTCACTAGTCCCAAGATTTGTAAGACTTTGACACTAACAGACCTATAACCCTAAAAGCCAGTAGCAACCTGGCTTAACATGCTTAATTTGATCGTCCTGTGATACGGATGAAGGTGATTAGAATAAGAGGACAGAAATTTAATGGAAAAAGATGGATTCTGCAAGGGTGCTGCTGTGTTGTTTTTAGTGGTAATGGTCCCTGGTTAGAGAAATCAGATTCTACAACCTGAGAAGAATAGACAGTATAAAAATTCTAATTGTGTTTGTTATGGAATTTGATGCATTTATGAAAGGCTTTCTCTGCACCATGTTCCCTGATGTCAGGGGAGCTGTCAGTGACCCAGAAAGTCACCTCAGGATCTTTAGGGGTATGTGTATTTGCCCAATTTAGTGGTTCTTAATTTTCATTGCTGTTGGTGTGAGAAGTCTGAAACTTTGTTCCTTCATTTCCTCACTTAGAAACCAGGAACGAAAATTTATCCTACTGGTATCTTGAGTTTTGAAACTCAGCATCAATCAAGTATATAACTTTGTCAATGAACAAAAGCAACTGTAGTTGCTGCTTTTTTAATTGTTCTGATCCTCCAAAACGCCAGGTTTTCTGTGCATGTATAACTCTTAATCCCCGCACAAAAAAGTGTGATCTTAAATATCTGTTGCTCTAATTAGGAATTTCTTCAGAATATCTTGTTAGTAGGGCATACTGAAAATGCTGTGAGTAACTACTGTTCAGCTCTCATAGTGTCTCTCTTCTGCTGTTATTGTCACTTACCCTTAGCAAATGATTGCTCCATGATGTGATCCATGATCAGAAAAAGGGCTTTTGCAATTGCTGCTCATTTACTGAAAGGTGCTGTTATCAACACCTATCAGTCTGTCTGGAAACTTCTATAGAGGAGAGTGTGCTTGTGTACTGATAGTCTTAGCAAAGGAGAACATAAGGTGGTTACCTGCACACCCAGACCCATCTCTGCCACAGCCTGTTTTGAAATGCAGCCCATCTACTGTGAAGCCTTTTGTTCTGGGTGAGCCACGTTGAGAAGAGATGATGTGCTGTTCTTCTATGCCTTTATCACAACCAAATTGCAATCCAATTTGGGGTATGTTTGTTCAGGAGATAGCTTGCATATGGCATTTCGATGGGTATCTTGTGATTGGGACTGGCACTCAGCCAAATGCTAGTGATGCTGGATAAGGCACTAAGACTGGCATTCACTTTGCCGAAGAGCATGTGATTCTCCTTCTGAAGGAGAGAGTCATGCTGCGTGATGTACTGAAGAAGTTTAGATTTAGTTCAAAAACTTTGTCCTAAACAGGTTTGCATCATTCCTCATGGTGCTTTGACTGGTGACAGCCAGGCAGGCTTTTCAGATATACAGACACTGTTTGGAAGGATTGTTTTTATACCTGTGACTTGACATTTACATGACTTCCTTTTGTGAAGGCTGACAGCAGAGTTTGCTGGAACGACAGCTGCTCTGCTCTGCTCTGCTCTGCTCTATAAGAAAGGCCAAACACACAATCACAGCATTTTGCCCTGCTAAAGCTTGGCCAGCCTGTTTCCTGTGGCCATTTCTCTGTGACTATCTGAAAACCTTTATGCTAGAATTTTCTCTGAATTCAGAAAAGAAGATAGAAAAGTAATCACAGCTATAATTTTGCTGTTTATTAGGAAAACTCATATATGTTGGAAAGGTGCTGGTAGGGAGTTGAAATGTAGTGAACTTAAACCAGAAGAAGGAGAAGGCTTCAAAGGGAAGGCATGAATATAATTCTAGGTTAAATTTAGCTTAATACTTGCTACAAATGGACCTCTAACCATGTATATTAAGTGAAGTCCTGACTTCATTGAAGATAAAGACAGTATTCTGATTGATTCAGTGGGGCTAGGGTTTCACCTATGGCTGGTATGATCTAATAGGTCATTGCTAATTAAGAGCATACATGGCCTCAATTCTTGCTGGCGGAATTAAATATCTGAGCACCAGCCACTGAGGGAATGGGGAAGGAACTGGTCTCTGAAAGAGTGGTCTGGGGAAGCCATGCTATGGATTGCTGTACCCTGGTACAGCTTCAAATACAGAAAAATTTTTAGCATAGGTACCAGTATAGCTCCTCCAAGACGACAGAAAAATAAACCGAATGCAGTAGGTTCAAGAGAGAGAGCTCAATAGGGGAAAAAAACCTGAAAAACAACAGGGAAACCTGACACAGCCATGGGCATTACTGGATTCAAGGGCATTGAGCCTGAAGAGTGCTGTAAGAGATGAAATCTCTGCATGACAGCTCAGCAATAATGTCTGCATAATAACATGTAGATTGTAGGCAATCACTGTCTATTTTCTGTGATGAAAAATCCTTTTATTACAAGCAGATTTGATAATATTTATATTTCAGTTCCAGAACTCTCACTGACTGTTGAAGTGTTTCCTTACCTGTCCCTGCCTTCCTGCTTTTTGCCTAAAAAACGTGTGAGAAGGGACATGGACGTGGTCCTGAAGACAGCTAGAGGAGAGAAGGTGCTGGGGAAACCTGACTGCACCTTTTCAGTGGTTAAAGTGGTCTTTTAAGAAGGATGGGGACAGACTTTTGAACAGGGTCTGCAGTGATAGGGCAAGTGGTCATACTTTTCAACTTAATGGACAGATTCGAGTTAGATATGATGAAGAAACATTTCACTATGAGAGTGGTGAAACACTGGTACTGGTTGCCCAGAAACGTGGTGGATGCCCCATCCCTGGAAACATTCAAGGTCACTTTGGTTAGGCTCTGAGCAATCTGTTGTAGTTGAAGATGTCCCTGCTCATTGCAAGGGGATTGGACCAGATCACCTTTGAAAGATCCCTTCTAACCAAAACTGTTCTCTTATTCTGTGATCTCAAAGCTTTAAATGCACATGCTTTCTAGAAAGGAAGGTAGCTGTTTCTTATTGACATTCACTGGATCCCAGCAGTGCCATTAACATGCTGATGCATCCGACATAAGCCTCAAAATGCCAGGTTTCATAATTGGCCCATGAAATCTTACTCTGGGCTTGAATATGGTCTGCAAGGTCTTTATTAGAATAGGACTTACCCTGCTTCTTAAAGGGAGGAAAAAATGCTAAGCTTTTTTCTTTTTCTCTAGTGTTGTATGTTTCAATTTGATAGGCATCTTAGATTTTTTAGGTGTGGTTTTAAGGTTGACCAGCTAACGTGTGCAGATTGGATTTGTGGGGAGGAAAGGAAGGGTAATGGCGTTCAGGGATGAGAGAATGCCCTGAAGCTCACACTGTGCTTCTCCTCCTTACCTGCAACTCTCTTACCTCCCTTCCAGCTCTGCTCAGCTGCACTGGGGATTTGTACATCCTGCACAAAGCAGTAGCAAGTAGACCAATCTCCCTTCTCTTTCCTGTTTGCTGCTCTGCTGGCTCATACATTCTGATGTGTTTCTCTTCAACTCCACTTGAGGGTACTAGAAAAGTTGTGGTTGTTCAGTAGACCACTGCCATTTGTTTTCAGATCTGTGCATCCAAAGCCTACAGTGCTTCTTTTCTCCCTGCAAATATTTTTTTTATTTGCTATGCAGACAAACAGCCTCCCAAACAGCCCCACTTTGGAATGGGTGGTTTTCAAAAGTGCTGTTTGATAACAAGCTTGATGTGAACTGATAGAAATTTGGACCCCTGCTGAAAAGAAGATCCTAACATCTTATCCTTTGTCCCAATGCTTGTAGTGCTGCTGCTTTATACTGAGCTGACTCTGGAAACTGCTCTGGCTGGAAAACACTCCCAGCCAAAGTGGCAGGGGAGGAAGCAATTTTCAGCCTGTTTGTCAAACTGCATCTGAAATGGCAATTCAGGTTCCAGCTACAAAAACGTATTGCTTGGGTTGTCTACTTATCACCAGTTTTGCATCATTAAGTGTTATGCATTCTTGGCCTGATATAATTGCAGCAGATTGCACACATGAACTGTTAATTATTTTATTTTTAAAACAGAAATTACGGAACAGGAAAATAACATTCCAACATGTTTGCTTTTGGAGCTAACCTACCACGGCAATCTGTTAGTTTGATAATGGTTAAACTCACAAGCCCTTGCCTCAGCAGAGTGCAGTAGGGTACCATTAAGGCAGCCATCTGTTGAACATACATACTGGAGGCATGAATTGCCTCGTGTTTTGGGTTTCTGGGTAGTTACACCATGGTCTTGTTCTCTGAATGCCACTGATCTGCACTGCAAAATGCATGGAAAGATCAGAGGTCAGTGAAAGGTGAGCATCCAAATCTGGGATAGAAGATTGGGAACCCAGTCAGCTGAGCTCTAGATGTGGAGCAGGGAAGAGAGGAAACCTCGTGGGCGAGGTAAATCACATGCTGATAGTAAGCACAACTCTGGCAAGAGCCTGAGCTGCTTGGGTTGCTTAGCGATTCAACAGATCTGCAAAACTCCATTTGCAGACCAAGGCTGCCGTTATGTTGGATTGATTCATCAGGATCAGCAGCTAAAACAAGTTATATTCTATCAGAGTTTTCCTGCATTAGTTTACAAATGAATTTAGTTGGCTCTAAGTGGACATTTATTTTAGTATCTTGAAGAACTGACTTTCCTCTATTAAAGCAGAATAATGTATCTATATGGTGCCCTAACTTGAACAGTACATAAAGATTAGTAAATAAGACCCCATTAAAAATACTTATAATGTAAGTAACATGGGTCCCAATAGCCTTTCTAATGTCCATTAATGCTTATTCTGAGGATCAGAGCTCATTTTACTGAGCCATTTAGTCAAACCGTGTGATTATTTAGAAAGTTAATTCATGCATACTAAAATCTAGCTTAAGTAATGCAGAGGGTAGGAGGTAAAACTCTATGGAGACGATAGTCCTTTTTGTTATTTAATGATCAGCCATAATTAACTTGCAAATTTGAAATAATTAGAACAAATTAAAGGTATTTAACTTTGCCTCCCTAAAGAAAAATTCAAATTGCACCAAATGCAGCTTTAAATTATTCAAGTCTCAGAGGTCTGTGCCGGGTTTTTTTACAATGCCTTTTCTATGATGAGAATACCAATCTGCTTTTTGTCAGAAAGCATCCTATCAAGTAATTGTTCTTTGTGTCTAATAAATGACAGCTATTCTTCTTTGTAAAAGTATTTCAGTCTCTGAAGACTACATCAGCATTTCCATGGCATTTTAATTCAATAAAACAAAAGGTTAATGTTTTTCTACTTTTTAAGGAATGCAAATACTAGCAGTATTCAGTGGGTCCTGAATGACATTTAAAATTTGCCATTCATGCTCAGCAGGGATATCGCGATATGAGGCTCAGACGGGATGGAAGGAATGTTCAAGGTGTGTTTTCCTTTGGTGATGGTGTACTTGGATATTCATAATGAGGCAGCAGTGTTGAGACTCGCTTCTTTTCTGGTGACACTACATCTCCTGCCTTGGTATGTGGGGTAGCTAGGTTAATAAGATCTTTATTTAGAAAGTCTTCTCTGTTGTGTACTTTCAAAGAGTGCCATGAAAATTCATTGGATATTGTGGTGCCCTGCAGGAAGTCCTACTAACCATGGTGCCTTTGAGTGACACGATGGGTAGTTGGATTTGAAAATAGAGAAGAACCTCTTTTGCTGCTAAATCTCTTCAGTTGTAAATAGCTGATTCCTTTGGACCATATGTTGAATTTAAATTTCCAGGTTGCAATAGTCACATCATTCATTTTACTAATTATTCCAGAGGTGAATGAGTAATTATGTTCTGAAACAGATTTTCTTTTTCCTTATGTTTTCTTTGTTTAATTGTGGTAGATAGTTAATTACTGAATTTTTTTATATCTCTGCATTTTCCTTTTCCCTCCTTGGTCTGCACATCTTTCAGATTAAGTGTCATTTTAAGGTTTGAGACTCTATCCTTACTTGAGCAAAACTTTAGCATGAGCTGTCTTCTATTAAATACTAAATAATAATGCTCTAACTGTTTATTGTGGTTATAAATGCAAATACACTTACTTTTGTTATTCATTACCTTAGCTAATGTAACTTCTTGGTGTCTGTTTCTGTTTGAATTGCCTCTGCCACTGCATTATTTAGAACAGAACTCAATATTCTAGAGGTAACTGCACCATGTAGAAGATACTGCATTCAGAAGAAGAACCAGTTGAGTAATCACCTCCTGATCTGCAAGCCAAAGGTCACTGTCTTCACATGAGGACTGTAGGCTGTAATCAAATGTGCTTTAAACAACTCAAAAAGCATCCAATAATGACAACCTCACTGGTTTTTTAAATGCTGTTAATTATCCAAGTACAGGCAAATGGAATATCAGGTCCTGTTTTATCGAAGAAAGCTGGTCAAGTATTACACCTTTAAGCCTCTTTAAGCAGTTGCTAGGATCCAAAACCACCTCTTGCTGGTCTTGGGGTTGAAGGAATTAGTAGGTTAATAATTTCATGTAATTCAAATAAGATACTAATTTAGTCCACCGTAAATTTTAAAAACACTTTGCAGTATTATTAGTGGTCACACAGTTAGAAGCCCTAAAGTAAACGGAGGTTATTTGGAGAAGTTCTATCCAACACTTCAGTCAGTTATTATAGGTCATAAGCCATTATATACTGTTCTGCATTAATAATACAGGAGTAATACTAATTGTCCAACAGGCTCAGTGGGCCCTATTAAACAATGTCTTATACAGCACATTGATGTGAAACTTTTAATTTAGCTATCATTTCCTGCTTTTCCCTCAGATCTACAGCAACTTCAGTAGTGCAAGGTTTTAAGTAAAAGATTCTTGTGATTCAGCCTCTGTGAAGCTGTATCCTAACTAATACAAGCTCAGTGACAGTCTTTGGGTTGCCAATGTAAAATTGGTGCTTAAACAGGAAAAAGATTGATCATAGAAATATAGAATGGTTTAGGTTGGAAAAGACCACTAGGGTCATAGAGTCCAGCTGTTAAGATTTGTTTAATCTTCTGGTAACTTAGGAAAGATGTTTGTCACTTCCATTATTGCAAGTAGATCAATATAATCTTGGGATAAATTGTATTATTTCATGTGGAGAATACAAAGATACTTTTTAATATTTTTAGTTTTCTTTATGAAGGGGCTTTTTATGACAGGGACTAATGACTTACATATGTTGGGAATTGTCATTTAAAGCAGTAGTTATTTCCCAGAGAGCAGAATTTGAAAGCAGTAGGTTGTCTTTAGTGAGAGAAATGTGGGTCGTCTTCATAGCCTCTTGTCTGCCCATACCATTTTGAGATGCCTGTGTCTGCAGAGCTTGAGATCATGATTGCTTCCCGTCACCAGATTTGCCTCCTGTCTCTATCCACGCAGTGTTTACAATCCTGTGTTGAAGTTCATCTTGAGCCATAATGATTCTGGTTAACTTTCTCTTTTCTTACTTTACTTGAAGTGCTGCACTTCTGCACCAGGTGGTCTCCCACCAGTTTGCTCATACATCCTCTATCCTCTTTAAAAGTACCTCCGTTCATTAATCTCACCTCTTTGTCTCCTTTCTTCTCATCCATTTTCTTCTTGAATCAGCTTCTCACCATCCCTGGAGGCTTTTAAGAAACACATAGATGTGGCACTTGGGGATGTGGTTTCGTGGTAGTCTTGGCAGTTGTACTCAGATGAACTCAAAGGTCCTTTCCAATAAAAATGATTCTGTGATTCTATTATCTGCTTTCCTTTTGCAAACTAATATTTCAGATTTCTCTTCACATAATTTTCTCTGTTTCCCCTTTATTTTAGCAAAGTGAGCATTTTTTAAACTACTCTTTCTTCCAGTTTTGGCCCATTGTGCTGGACAAAGTACTTTGCACGTCTTCATCCCACTGGTCCTGTCTTAACCATTCAAGAAATCCACGACCTAATGCTTTAAGGAATGTGCCCAGTGCCTCAAAACTCCAAATACAGTTGTCAGAGTACTGCTGGCTGCTGATAACCAAAGACTCCTGATAAAGTGGGTTGGTAACTCTTCAAGCCTTAGGCATCCTGCTTTCAGAAATTATAAATGGATTCAACAAGAGCTCAACCAGCAGCATGATGTTTGTGCTTCTGGAGAGTAGAAGTAGGGTAGAGAGCTGGGTGCAGTGTTAATGGGCTGAATGCATCATGTAACAGTGCTATCTTTCTTTCCTCCCAGTGTCCCAGTGTTGAAAGATGAAGATTATTTACTGAGGACACCTCCAGTGAGCAAAAACTCCAGAAAACCAGGGAGCAGTCGTGGGAGCAGTTCAGGGAAGAAAATGGTTGGCTTTGGTGCAAACATGGATGATGGGCAAACCCCTCTAATGCAGACCAAGAGGGAAGGCACCAAGTCCAGGAAAGGTAAGGGGAAGCACACTGTGTTGCAGGGCCATGAGTGTGCTGGTATGTTCAAAAGGATATCAGTAAAATGCACAGTTAAAGGAAGATGTTTGCAGATGTTTAAAACAACCTAAGAGAAGGTGGCAGCTCCATTTAAAACAATAAAAAAATTTTAAATAACAAACGGTGATC
Source organism: Aleadryas rufinucha (assembly GCA_013397815.1). Taxonomy (NCBI): domain Eukaryota; kingdom Metazoa; phylum Chordata; class Aves; order Passeriformes; genus Aleadryas; species Aleadryas rufinucha. The sequence goes on along the minus strand of VZTH01003434.1, from coordinate 264,080 downwards.
TTGTCTGCTGTTCCTGATGAAAGATAAAACAATAGCACCTTAATCTCAGAAAGCTCCTTCAATGACTTATTTTTTAACTTTCCCAAAAGGCAATAAGTGCAGTGGGGTTTGCTCTTTAAATGTAATCTTTGCATTTTTTTCCTCCTTGAGTGATGACTTCACCCTCACAACCTGCTATTTTGCCACACAGGGATATCTGTACTGCTAGAACCTATCCTGCCCTTAGCTTAGTGCCCCCACTTAAGGAGCAGAGAAGCAATCTTTTCTCTCTTAGGAAGAGAAAAGGTTGGGAACAAAAGCAGCTTGGATGTTTCACTGCTTAGCCTTGAACATAATCCTTGGTTCAATTATGAAGTAGCTTTTTTTTTTTATTTTTTTATTTTAACTTGTCAGCCAGTTTGCTGTATATGTCAGCATAAAAATAAAGAAAACGGCAAAATGAGAAGAAATGTGGTGCAGTTCTCAAAGGAACAAATAACTTGTGTTATTGGTTAAGACCGTACCAACATTAAAAAGCAGTCCCTGTGAAGAAACTTTCAAAAGGGTATCATCAGCCTGGACCCAAACAGTGGCTGAGGTTAATCTCTTCCAAGGCACAGCTACAAAAGTTGGAAGCCTGTAAAGGGCTTGTGTCCAAAAAAATCAATTTCTAATTTGAAACAAAATCATTTTTGACTAACAGGGGTTCAGGACCCATTACTTTTGCTGTATAGTCTGCTGACATTTCACACTTTCTGTTGTGCACAATGAATCCTAATAGTCATTTTATAACATTGGTACACCAATCAATTTAAGCAAGAGAAAGCCGTTACAATTCTGCAAAGTTTCAGGGGCAATTTTCACTGATGGTTTTCTTTTATGGTTTTTTTCAGCTATCATTTTTTTTTCTTCTCTTTTCCTCTTCCTTCTGCCCCCCTCCTTCTCTATGCTGTAGTGATGAAACTAGGGTTTTTTTACAGCTGGATGATGGGTTTTGTTCCTTGGATGGGGATAGTCCCCTAAAAGTAATTTATTTTCCATAGATTCAGGGGAAAATATCCAACCTGGTCTCTTCTTCATTCATTCATTTAATTTTGTAGGACTGAGGAGGTTCCAAGCTGCGTCTGGCTATTGCACATAGCAACTGAGCTGCATCTATGCTGGTTTAGTGATCATAGTGGTCAGCACGATCTCTGAAGAATGGTGGGCATCTTATGCAAGCACTTACTGGGATTGCTGGCTTTTGTGTTGTAGAGCTGCATGGCAAAATTTGACTTATAAACATTGGCACTTGCTGTGATAGCAGATAAAGTTCAGAGGAATGCTTTCAAGCTGTGGAACAACCTCAGGTCTATTACTGATTTGAATGGTTGTTTATCACAAGGCAAATTACCTAGCACTAATCACTGAAGTTGGAGTCTTCTGTATTTAGTACCTTTTTAATTGGCTTCCTTCTGTTATATATTTGGACTCCTTCAGCAAGCACACACACATACTTGTAAAGTGTTTTTTCCATCTTAGGGGATCACCGGGACACAATGTCAAGGTTTTTAATTCTGGATAGCCTGGGCTTAGTTGGCTCTGTCCTTGATTTTGCTGGATATTCCCATCTGCTGCTGACCTGGGATTTCTGGTTCAATGCAGTATGAGGAAGGGGAATGAAGTCCGCAAGGTGATATCTTGAGGCATGAAACTGGACGTATTTAGCCACATACCTGAAGGTAGCCTTTCGGTCGGAACACAGCAGTGCTGTGTACAGAAAAATGTTCAGCTGAGAACTTCTCGACCATCAGATGCTGACTGTTGCTACAGAGGCTTATTTTTTCTCATGCCTGTATCAGTCTGGTCTATTTCAATTACATGTTCTCCAGGATGGTGACTCTATCCAAGCACACCTTAGTGCAGTGCCAGTGCTGATGTCAGCCTTTGGGTGCTCTGTTACCTTGCTGTCCCACTGGGAATGGTGGCTGTATCAGTAGTATCTCTCCAGAGCAACACAGGCACTTGAATCAAGTTTAAAATTATTAATCAGGAAGCTGTCCCCATCATGGAATGGTGGAAGGCTTTCCTATCTACAGGACTGCTCACTTGCTGTGACAACAGTGGGTTTGGAAAGGGTGATTTCCTAACAAATCCTTTTTCTTTCTCCCTGATGATAGTGAATAATGGGGAGAAGAGCATTGTTAATGTGGTCCCTTCACCTCCTGGAGTGGAAAGGGTCACTTCTTCTCTCTTTTCAAGGTAGAAACTCACTGGATCAACTTAGGCAATCAATTTTTATTCCCTCACTGTTGCTTCTTTGTCTTCTGTTTCTGCTTGCTCCTTAGTTTTTATTCCTGTGCTTTAGCAGGTGTTTGTGTCTTGTAGTCAGACTTTTCCAGTTTTACCAGCAAAACTTTAAGCAGCTGAAGCAATCCTGAAGTCTTAGATCCTTTCAGCAGTAAATTGTTTTTATTGGTGTCACCACCAGCTATGTCAATGTGTACTAAAATCTAACAACTTCTCTAGTTAAAAAGCACTGGAGTACAGAAATGTGTGTTTCTCTTCCTTTCTCCTCTGGCGAATTTTGCTGTGGGGCTGGGAAACTTATATCCATTGCACTGTGCAATATTGGGCAATTCTCTACATTTCTGTTTAAAGTATTCTTCTTTACAAACCCTTCCTGAAGCACCTCTGCATTGAAATGAAAGAACTGTTTTTCCCTTTATTTCTTCTTGTTGGACATAACATATGCATGATGTTGTATAGCATGCATAGTTTCCTTTCCATATGCAAAAGAAAAAGCCAGTGAAGGAAAATGGTTTTAGCTCATTTTAGCCCTGTACTTTTCCAGGGGCTGATTTCTCTAGATAGTGTTTGTTTTTCAGTAGTTTTTCTAATGTAGCTTCTTAGGGATTCAGGATCTGGGACTTCTTCCCTTGAGGGAAGACTCTTCCCTACAATTGAATAGAGCAATTAGTTATATTAGTGAAGTGCTTTGAAGATGTGAAGTACTATATAAATGTTAAGTCTTATGAATATTACTATTATTCAAGTCATAAAGATTTCTTTTATGATTATCAACCTAGATTTCCCATTGCTTACTTTCATTCCATTGCTGCTTGAACCAGCCTCAACCATATTTCTTCATTCTTAGTGTTTACACTTTTAAAATATAGGCTGCTGTATTTCCCCACTTTCATAATGTTTTAGTTGTCTGTTTTTCAAGCAGAAATATATGGCTATTTGAGTTTTCTCAAATGATTCTTTAATCTACTTTAAATCATTCTCGTACCAAGTTAGCCAAATTGAAAATAGTATTCTTAACATTACCATTTAGGAGACATTTATAATTGCTTTGGGGGTAGCTTGCCTTGCAAGCTTATGTCTAGGGGTTTTTTTGCGATTCTTTGCTGCTCCAGGTTCTTTCCATTGGTGTCAGAATTTAAATTACCACACTATGTAAGAGCTTTTTCTTTTTTCCAGGGGTAAATGTGTCTATTCTTTTTCCACGTTTCTTGCTTCTCTAGATCATCTGCAATGTCTCCAGTCTCATACTGTCTTCTAACACCTGCAATCTAATTAATTTGCTGTCATTTGTATCACCCCAGTTCTCTATGACTTTTCATAAATAATTACCAGTCACTTCATAAATTCATTAACTAATTCCCTTTAGCCCTGAAATATATATCCTTCAGACTAAAGACTTTGTATCTTTTTTTTTCCCCTGGTAGTTTCTTTTCATCAGCTTTATATAGGCAGGTATTATACATCAACAGGGTCTTCATTATCCTCTACTTGCCAATTTTCCCTTCCTTGATTTTTTTCTCATAATATATTTTAAAATTAGTAGTAGCTTGGACATTTTTGGGAATATTACTGATTTAATCATCTTTATATATTTGCCTGTTCCTGAGTGTTTATTTTCCCTCAAAAGACTTGGATGCCTTTTCCAAGATGTGTTTTTAAACATTTTTTTTTTTAAATATATATACACTTATTCAGGATTTCTTGATGCTCCTGCTTTATGCATGTGCAGCTTAACAGCCTCAGTAAATTCCTACCAAGTTCCTTTTCTTGTTTTCTGTTTCTAGCTCCGGTAATATTTTCAAACTTGGGTCTTTGAACAGTCCCCTTGAGGCTGTGTTGGCCACTTCTGAGTCCATATATATTGTCTTTTTACCCAGAAATACATCTCATTTTGTGTGGATGCAGTATGTTGATGGTGTGCCAGCCTTTTCTTGTATTAGCAATTGAATATTTTCTCCCGTGTTAACAAGGTTTTTATTACTTTGGTATTAGTTTCTTAAAATCCAGCTGCCTCATTCCACTGTCACATGAAATGATTTCTAAATATCTCTTATTTGATCAGAAAGTCAAAACTCTAAGCAAGTGGCTTCCAGTCTTTATATGCATACCCACTCTTCTCATCATGGATTGGCACACTATCAAGTTACCAGGGACACACAATCAGCATATATCCCCATGATATTTCCAAGACTTCCTTCACTGATAATTAACTCTTTCTTAGGCATGATTTTTTCACTGAATGGTACTGAAGCACAGTTCATTACAGAAGGATGATAACCTATTTTTTTGTTAGCCTCCCTAAAATGCATCTTAAAATGTGTGGGTTTGCTAAATTATATATATTTGTATAAATCTTAGATCAATGCAGTGTTTTAAATAATTCCTTGGACATCTGTAAATTTTGCACTGAAGCTGGAATTAGAGCTTTGTGTTGCTTCATGTTTCAGCATGGCTGATAGATAATGCTGCTGTTCACGGAGCTGAGAAATATTTGATCATCACAGGGTTACATAAAGAGCTAAACACTGGTTTGACTTCAATTTTTGCTGATATTTAGTTTTCTATATACTGACTCTTTAGTTAAGTGATGTTGGTTGCACACAACTAATTAGGCTAGATTAAAAAAGCCCAAATCCACAGGTTTTTGTGTGGTAGATCAGGTAGCTCCGAATTTTCCTATTGCCCCTTACCTCTCGTTTACCGGTATGCTATTTGTCTTACTAAATCTGATCAATGAAACTCAGTTCTCAGGTGAGCAAGTGAAAAGTTGGCTGGACCAGCAGCCTTCAAGGGTTGTCTTCAGTCCAGCTGGCAGCCAGTTCACAGTGGTTAGCTGCTTAACATCAACAGCCTGGGCAGCAGGACAGGATGCACCTTCAGCAAGTTTGCAGGCTTGGGGAAACAGTCAGTGTGCTGGAGAACAGGGCACAGTATTCAAGGGACCTTAACAGGTTGGGAAGATGGTGTGACAGAACCCTGTTTAGGTTCAGCAAAGGGAAATGCCAGTTCCTTCAACTAGGCTGAACTAATCTCATGTAGCAGGACAATCCTGAAAGCAGCTTTGCCAGAAGAGATTTGGGTGTCCTGCTGAGCAGCAATGAGTCAGTGATGTGCCTGTGTGATGGAGTAACAGAACGTCTTTGTGGGCCATAATCACACAATCGTGGTCATCAGAGTGCTGAAATGACCCTTCCCCCCAGTCAGCTCTGTGAGACTGTGTCCATAAGTGCTATGTCCAGTCTGGGACTCCACAGTGGAGACAAACAACACTACAAACTGTAGGAAGTCTGGCAGAGGCAGCCAGGACAGCCATGGGGCTGAAGCATATGACCTACTGGGAGAAGCTGAGAAAGCTGAGTGCATTCAGCCTTAAGAAGAGATTATTCAGCATGGATCTTCCTTCTTGCTTCAGCTACCTTAGGAGAGGGTGTAGGGAAGAGGGATGAGACTTCTTGGAAGTCATCATCAGCTGCTCAAGAGACAACAGGAAAAAGTCACAACTCAGAAAATTCTGGTTAGCTATACAGGAAACATTTTTCACTATGAGGGAGGTCAAACAGTGGGAGCAGAGGAGTTGCCCAGAGAGGTTCTATCAGTGGAGGCATCCAGCACCGAATGTGACAAATGCCTGAAACCTGTTGATGCTGTTTGAATGGAGGATTGAACTACAGGACCTCCAAACTTCGCCTTTAAACCTAGATTATTTTGTAATTCAAGAGTTATTTGGAGGTGGGAAGAAGGAATGGACTCTCAGTTCTATTTTATTTAAACAAAAATACAGTTATAGTGATATTTACACTTGGAGAACTAACACCTTATAGCACGTCATGAGAGCTGCATCTGTGAAACATGCTGAATCCTGTGGGCCACTTAAGAAATTATAACAGTGCAAGTCTGTCAAACTCTGGGCAGTAAGATGGAGGCTGTAGAGTGTGTCTTATTCTACAGATTTGATTCTGCATGGTCCTGAAATGGATGCTGTGCACAGTACTGTCAACTGATGAGCTCTTTGTCATTTCTCTATGTATATTTGTCACTCAAAAACTGTTTCAGTTTTTTGTTTAAATGTTCTGTAACAGTGCAGAATTGAGAAACATCTATTCCAAAATTGCTAGCTTCTGATGCCTGGCTTGTCTTCACTTCATTCCACAGGGCCAACTTTAGGACCTAGGAAAGATGCAGCCATATCTCCTGGGTGGATGGGTAGCAGCAAAGCGCTTGCAACCACAGCCATATCACCGATTCAGCATGACCCTTCACGGTAAGCTGCTGGGTAATCTCTGGTTTAAGATTCTGCAAACACAACCATCAAATTCTCCTAGATGCAGGGAAGTGACTGAATTTCTATGATGTTTCATATTAGCACAAGCCAAATGATGTAAACTAAAACCTGCCATATCCTTTTGACATTTATAGTAAGCCTTAAGTTGCATGTTAGAATAAGAAAAACAAGAATATGCCAAGTTCTAACATTTTAATTTTACTTAGATTTTGGAGAGAAAGTATTTTATGTTGTAAGTCCTGACACATTAAATACCTTTGTAAATAATTTGAATGGACAGTGTTAACCCTGTTAGGTTTTACATTCACTTGAAGATTTTAATCCCTCTGCATTTGCCTGCCTCCTCCCCCACCCCCATTTTTATCAAATGGCATTTCTTTTAAAATGTTTTGTATGAGAGTTATTTTATGTTTAATGACAAGCAACAAAATCACATTAAGTCAGCAATTCCTGATTATACTATATATCTGCACTAAATGCACTGGAAAAGTAGCATTATCACTTCTGTTCCAATGAAAAAACTGAAAGTAGCATTGTTGTTATACTTACGAGCCTGACAACAACTTGCCTTCTTTAGGCAGGATTACATTTCTAGTGGTAAATGTCTAGAAGAACAGCATACAATCCTTACTTTTCTTTATCATATCCCACATTTTCTCATAATAAAATCTTTAGTTAAGCAACAAAATACAAGCAGATTGAAATATGAACTTGGAGTATTTTATACCACTAGTTAGATAACAGTGCAGTGGCATAACAGGAATGTGCAACCGTTCATGAGAAGAGTTAAATGTTTCTTGGAGGATGAGAGGGCTAGAGTCAGATTTAATCTTCTCTTGGCCCAGTGGACTTGGAAAATGTATGCTTGATATCATCCCTGTATTCTTGGCAGCAGCTGGCAGTTTATTTCTATCTTCTGAGAGAACTTGCGATATATAATAGGTGAGAAACTACTATCAATATTGACAAATTTGTACTTACTTGCTATGGAAACACTTTTTTTTTTTCTGATGGAAGGGATGATAATTCTTGGAGGATTTAAGAACCGAATTAGATCAGGCTGTTTCCCACAAGTAGCTGTATGCTTAAACTAACAGAAACCACAAGATTGCCTAAGCATTTCTCTTAGAAGCAGTGGTTACCTTTGCAAGCCAGTCACAGCAGATAAAGTGTGTGTAAAGATACTGCCTGATACTGTCTAATAGTGCTAAGTTGAGATTCCATTCAAACACTGAGGAGTAGATATAATTATGCACATCATATGATGACTGCTCAGAAAAAGAAATTTTATTCAGGAGTATTGATGGTCTATTCTTTTCCACAGAGGGGAGTAAAATATTTGTTGAAATATGCTGTTAGAAATCATATCAGGTAAAGTGATCAGTAAAAGGAGTCTGATTAGCTGTCATTCTTAAAGTATTATTTTACCGGTTGATGAAAAATCTTGTATTTCTAGGCACTTTCTCCATGCTTCCTGCCTTTCTTTCTCATCATTGGTGCTGTAGGTATAATTGACTAGGTTAAACAGCCATATTGTGCTTTCTCTTACTCCTGGCCTTCTCTAATTGAAAATGGTAAATGGACAAGTATTTCTGGGGAGACCTAAAGCTGATTCTATCCTTCATCAAAAAACCTGCTTGGGCAGCAGGTCAGTCTCAATTTATCACTGAATGGTTATAAGCTTAGAATGCAGGTTTAACTAACTAAATTAATCAATATTGAGAATTATTGCTGCTTTTGTGCCACTAAAGTTAGGGTTTGTCAGCATGTTCATTATGATCTGTGATTTGGGGGGGTTAACAGCTTAACCACAACAGTTGGCACGGATCTGAAACTTGCAACACAAAGCCCTAGCCTAAGAGCAAATTTATTTATTCAGCAGTACGTGTAAACCTAATTACTTTTGACTATTTAAATTTATAGGACTTGATTCAACTCGTGTTTGTGCCAGCTTTAACTAGCACAAACCCTGGCACCCGGCAGCAGCAGCAATGGAAAGCCTGCCAGAGAGAAGGTGTTGGAAAGCGACAGAAGCTCCCTGGCAGCGAGAGGCATCAGGGTGCTAGCACAGCTTCTGGGAAGGGCTGGCTGGGTAAGCAGGCATGGCAGGTAGAAGATGTGTTGGCGTGATAGCCTGCCTTGGCAGGGCTCAGCTGGAGGCTTCAGTGTGTTACAGCTACCTCCTGCTTGGGAAAGAATTGCTGCAGTCCTACTTTCTTCTCTGTCTTGGAATGAATCATGTCATGAACAAGAAATATGTGTCCCTAGAAGGTAGATGTAAACCTTGAGAGCCTCAGTGCTAGACCTGTAGAAGGACCAGACTTGCAAAATGAGTGTGCACAAGGTGATTTCAGTTGTATCTCTGAAAGAAAAAGAAAACCCCAGCATTTCCTTATCTGGCATCTGGAGATGGGCTAATAGTGTGAATTTGTTTGCCTGTCAGGCTTCTGTGCATGCCTGTTGCTGCCTTCCATAACGTGGCTAAACACTGCAAGTTTGGTTATCTGGTGTTCCTAAGCCAAGTGTCTACACCTGCATGAGGCCCTTGAAATTATATTCACAGCAGGTCTGGAAAACTTTTCTACTCTATGTGCTTATTTATCTAGACCAAAGCCAATATATTTGGGAAAAAATATCACAGGCAAGACTGGGGCTGGGCAAATTTGGAAGAGTAGGTTTGTTCCTAAAGCATGGCTACTCTGATTGTGTTAACTGTTACCTTTTTGGTGATCAGGTGTTTGCCTAGAAGAGAGAGTCTGTATTTCTGGTGAACTGGCGGGGAGCTGGACAGGGGAAGTAGTGGCATATTGATGCTTTCATTTAGTAATGAAGAAATTTTTACATAAACTAGATCTTACCTTAGCTATAATCAGGTACTGATTTCAGCAAAACAAATGTATTGCATACAGAAGTGAAACTGCTCTAAATTAAAGTATTCAGCTATTTTTGCAAAAAAAAGAAAAAAAAAAGGAAGTTATAAATTGTACATTCTGAAATACCATTTAATTTGATTACAGCCCTGTTGCAATTGTCAGGCTCTCCCCACGTAGTGTTGAGTTTGGCACAATAAGTCCCATAACACTGCAGAAATTAAGCACTTAAAAAGACACAGGTGAAGTTTTTTCTGCTCACCATGGAAACAGATATTTCTCCTGTAGCATTTTGCACTTTGGACAAAGTGAATTTAAGAACAGTTAGGTAAATTAAGGGACTGTGTGATAGTCTGGGATTTCAGCATTTATTCTGTGGTTTTTGGTTGCAGTTTCAAATCAAAGCTTTCATACTTGCTGAATGCATTGTCTTGGAGTGAAGTTTCTTGTAGCCATTAAAAGAAATGATTTAGAAGTTCTTGCAATATAAATGCTGTATTTGAGCTGTATTATTATCTGTTAGACTACAGTGGCCTGTTGGAGTTCTTATAAACAGATTGTATTGTGTGAATTTGTGTTTAGGGACATTTTAAAAACAAAACTATTTACCCAGTTGCCCAGCACATCTCAGGTGAATGTGTATTCAGGGACTTTTAAGCAAATTAATATCTGATGTAAAATATAATGTGCAGAGTTGTATACTTAATAATGCACACTGGAATAGTCTAGAGTAGATCTGTTGTGCTGATTGCTAGGAAATAGGACAGTGATGAGATTCAAGCTTTTGTCTTACTTATGTGGTAGTTGATTTTCACATTTTTGCATTTGGGATGCTTAAATATGGATATCAACGTAAGACGATCTCTGAAGTTCCTTATACTGCAGAGTCTAAACAAGCACTGCCAAAGAAATAGAATTGCTTTTTTGCCCTTAGGATCAGACACCACTCAGGATTCAAAAGGAGCAGAAAACTTTCATTCCAGATTTAACTTTGGAACATTTAAAGAGATCAGAAGTGTGTTTGGAGTGGGCTGGTGAGTTAGTTTCTGAATGTGGTAGGAGACGCAAGTTTTGCCTACTCCCTGAGAAAGCCAGCAGTGCAAAAAGTCCAATGTAGTTCCATATGCAAGTGATAAAACCAGACATTGGCAAATTAATCTCTCTTATTCACAGTGTAGGTTGTTAATTGTTCTCTCTGCTGGCTGTCGATATAATGTGAAATTTTCATTCCCCATTCAAGATGGAAAAAGTTGTGGCTGAAAATGTTAACATTTGCATTTTTATTTGTTGATTTATTTAAAGGACAGCCTCTCTTACAGCAATCCATCACTCAGTGACACCCCAAATATGAATAATGTATTGTAGACTTGCGGTTACAATGTGTAATAAGTGCCAGAGACAGTAGAAGAATGTTAACTATGTTGCAAATGTAATATTTATCGACTCATACTTTATTGCTTTCGAGGTTCAATAATACTGACCATAGGACATTAATATCACTTATCTTGATTTTAGTTGGGCACCTCTGTATGTAGAAATAACCCATCTATCTCATACTTACAAAATAAATGTGAATTTTACAGCTCTTTGTAAGAAGTGCATTGCAGGTTTCTTGGCTTATGCCTCACAGTTCTCCTTTTCTACCTTCTCATTTACTTATCTCTGACACTGATCCCCCTCCAGTTGCCTGACCCAGATGGTGAACACCTCAGCACTATTCCAGAGGCTTCATTTACTGGCTGCATTGTGATCTTGTGGCTCAGATAGGATTTGGACCAGGTCTCTTTTCCTATTAAAGACCATCATGAAAAGAGTTTTTTGTTGCTTCTGGCTGCAAAGGCAACAGCTGAGAGGCTAAAACAGAAATACCTTCTCTTTTGGAAAGACTCACATAGCAAATCTAAATCATCTCTTTGAGGATTACAGGTATGAGAAACAGAAGTGTTTAATAAGTTCAACATTTATTATAGACATGGAACTTATTTACAGATAAATTTTTACTCAATGAATAGCAGTATGTTAGAGCAGTTCAGGAAGATTGGGATTTAAAATTCAGTGGGTTTGAGAACCAAAATTTTACTGATAACCTGCTTAAGGAAAGAATTTGCAGTAAGGTTTTGCTACAGTTACAAATCCTTCAGTAGTGATTATTCCTGTCTTTAGTAGTTGCTCCAGAGTTCTGCTTTGGAAACTGATACCGACTGGGTAAACGCTCCTCCTTATCAGCTCTGTTTGGTTGCAACCACTGAAAGCTTTGAAGTCTTGGGGGAAAATGCAGATGTGAACCCAGGGCTGGGATCTAAACCAAATTTTAACAATGGGAGGTTTCAAGCTTGTGTTGAAATCAGATTTCACCTGTGAAGCCTGGCTCTTGGGAAACTTGGAATTGGGTTCGGCCATGAAAATGATAAGCCTTGATTATATTTTGTGTTGTAGACATCAAGTAAATTTTGAAGTGACATTCTGTATTTACATCTGAGGTTATCAAATTTAACACATCATTGGCTTCTTTCTTTACTGTGTGTAACAGGAACACCTATTTGTGTCAAAGCAGCCTTTCTAATAGCTACTTTGCAATAACAGTTTCGGTGTGTCCATTGCTGACAATGAAAATCATATTGGGAAATTCTGATTTGCAGTGCAAAAGGATTAATGTTAATTACCAACTGTTGGCTGTAATTGTCACCCTCATTAAAATGCAGAATTATGTATTTCTTAGTTATAAATAACCCTTCTAATTGTACTTGATGTATGCCAGTTTAATCAAAAAGTACACTTGCAAACAAGCAGATATTTGCATTAATCTAGCACTGGATCTTTGAGTCTTTTTTGATCGTCTTTTATTCCAAACTTGACTAGTTGGGGGAGGTCTATTACAGCTACATATCCTTTACACATTTTTTTTTCAGCTCCATGGATCTGACAGGATTTTGTATTAAAATGAGAGGAAATGTCTTCTGGGAATGCTCGGTGCCACAGAAAACGTGTCAGTTTTGAAGTAGTTGGCAAGGTTTCCATCATTCAGTGGTATGACAATAACTTGATTGTAGTTTGAAAGTAATAATAAGCAAAGGAAAATAGAGTACAAATCATGTTATGAAACTGACTTAACTGTTTGCATCATTTTCATTGTTATTTTAATTACTATTTTTTACATTTTTTCCCTATGTGCATTTGCAGTTTCTCAAATACTGCATTAAATCTTAAGAGAGTGTTGATTCATTGGATGTGATTCCTGTTTGCATTTGTAACCACAGCAATGAAAACAGCCTCAAAATATTTTCAGGTTTCTCTGTATTTTTCTCTACTCCTTTGTCAAAAAAAATTATTTTACTGTCTCTTTTTCCTACACTGATACCTTGAAGTGTTCTTCCTTGTACTTTTAAAAACTTTTTTAGAATTACTGTGATGGCAATTTCTACAGAGCTTGGCAAGGTAAGATCAGTCTTGATTCCTGTCTTCGTGGTTCTCCAAGCAACTGTTCTGTTCCTAGTACTGTAGTAATTTCTCTTCTCATCTTTCAGAGGCATTTCCTCTTGTTTTTTGGAGGTTTGTTTTATTTTTGAGATGGGAGGAATCGATGAACAATATATGCAGGATAATTGCATCTTACTTTAAGAAGCCTTTATCCCAAAAGATGTCTCTGTCATCCTTCCACCTTATTGCTTATGTGTTAGTAAGTTCCCTTTTTCTTCTCTCCTTCACTTTCCTGGGCCTTTCAGGCTGTCAGCTCCTTAGGGCAGGATCTTGCCACAGCACATCTCAGTGCTTGGTTGATCCATGCAATAATGATGTTTAACTGTGATGATGGTGTAGGTAAGGTGGAATTCATCTTGCTTATCTTGAGACAACTGAGCTAGTTACCCTCAGCTCCTTTTATGGTCAATGATTTATTTTAGAACCAGCTAAATATCCTGTTGGTGATACGTGTTATCCCACGAGCTGCAAAATAAGCCTGGAGTAACATGCACTGACACCTTACTCCTCTTGTAGCTGAATATGTCGAACTGAAAATAAGTTGTTTGTCATTCATATTTTCATTATGGATTGCAGGCAAATTCAGGGTTAACCTATGTGCTGCATGGTCACTGCCCTGATTATTAATATACTTTTAATGCTTGCACTATAAATCAAAGGGCTTAGGCATCAAAGATATAAAGCCCTCCACTCTGGGAGAGGGAGTGTATATGCCTGCTTGTGAACATGCAGCATCTGTTTCAGCAACACATGAGCTTGTGATGTGGTAACATACTCAATAAAAATTGTGGTGGTGGAAGTTTGGCTGCTTTGCGTAGCCCTGTTTTGAACTGTTGTGACCTGGTGATGCCAGAATGTAACTCGAACACCGGTGACTGTGGTACTGCAGTGATTTTAGGTCTGAGCAGGGCCTTGCACCAGTCCTGTCCCATCCCTGCCAGTCAGAAGTGCCGTGCATCAGGGGATGGTCTCAGCAGGCAGACGCAACTCTGTCTTCCCAGGTATTTCATCAGTTATTTCCAGCTGATGAGTTTCCTGCTTCAGAAATAAAAGTCCTGCCTCTCTGTCACTTAGGGACAGTAACCAGTGCTTTATAGCGTCTGATTTGCCCCATTTCCAGCTTTTAATGTAATTTTTTTAAGCCTTTGTGATAGTCTAGTTTTCTGTCTCAGTAAAGAGATCCAGCTTTTCTTTGAGCTACCATGAATAGCATAGTATCATCAGCAAATGTCCCTTCCTTATTTGTCCTTTCTCTAGGCCACTTGTGAATGCATTCAAGAGTTCAGGCCCTAACAGATTTCTGTGAGGCTTCACTGGTGACCTCTCTGGCCACTTTATAGCAGGCCAGTTTTAATGTTTTCTCTTAATTTCCTGAGTTTTAACAAGTTATCTATCCATTAATGGATTTTTCTCTTAGTTTATGTCAACTTTTAAGTCTTTGGTAATAGATTTGCTGGAGGGCTTTTGGAACTCCAGATAGATTATATAAACTCTATTTTCCTTTTTTTAGAGGCATAATAATCTTATGAATTGCAGAAGTCCCCAGTGAATGAAGACTTAATATAAAGTCTCTGCCAATATGTCAGATTTATTGATTTCTTATTATAATTTCTATCAATCTGCTTGTTCTAAACATTAGAGCTCTTCCTTTGTGGATTTCTGCATCTTTCCAGATCACTTAAAAAAAAAAAATCCTGCATTTACCCAGAACTGAAGCAGTTTTAGGCAATTAGTTACATGCTACAGTTAATAGTTCAGATATTTCATACCTGAGCTCCTTCAGAAGTTTGAGCAAGTACCAGCTGATCCAGCAATTCTTTATTGTTCATTCATGTCGATTTGTTCTGTAATTTGTTTGCAGGACATTTCAGCTTCAAACAGGTCTTTCACTGTGTCCTCTGTAGCTTCACAAATGTCATAAGTTCCTACATGAATGTATGTTCATCTCATTGAGTTTTTCTGCTGTGGCTTTATCATCCAGTTCATTTGTAACTTCATTTCTCCTTAGCTTTAACTTCCTGTATTTTATATACTTAAAACCAGCAGAATAACCCTTAGTCTTTTGCTAGAATTCTTTGTGGGGTTTGGTTTTGTGGTTTTTTTTTGGTTGTGGGTTTGTGGTATTTTTTTTCTTTCCTTGAGCTAGCAATTTGTTTGTTCCATTTTTTTTATTTAGACTTGACTGGATGACAGTTTACGGTTTCACTTAAACTGGTAAGGATTCTTTTCATCTGTCTGAAGTCTTTCTCCATAGGTTGAATCTCCATTTTTTGAGCCCTGGTAGGACTAATATTTTTAACAAGCTTTCTCATTTTTATATTGTTTCCACTTCTGAAGTGACAGACTGCTGTAGCAAATTTTTGCTCAGTAGTGGTTACTGTATGTTGGTTGTCACATCTGGGCAGTGCAATGGATGGCTCCCACATGTGAGAGAGATTTTATGGAATGAACAGCACAACTAGGACTCTTCAGCTTGGAAAGGAGGTGGCTAAGTTTAAGATACTGTGAGAATTTCATAAAATCAGAAGTGACCTGCAGAAAATGAGTAGGGAACAATTCTTTATTGTCTTGTCTGCTGGAAAAACTGGTGAGCATCAGACAGAGTTGTGAGATGGCACATTCAGTGGATGTAAATGGAGACAGAAACCAGCAGTGAGCTCGTATCCTAACCTTTTATCATTATTGTGTTTCTTAACTCCATGTATTTCAAGATTGTTATTGTCATTTTCTCTTAATTTATACAGCTTTTTAAAGTCATCCTTAATATATGGATTATAGCAATGATTTTTAAATAGCTATCTATTTTCAAATAAATATTGTCTCTTATCATCCTTGTTAAGACATTTTTGACTGGGAAAAACACAATATCTGGGCTTATGTCTCAATCTTACGTATCTGTCATGAGTTCAATAGGACATAATAACAGAAGGTTTGGGCCCTGATTTTTCCTGGGTAGGGTAATGAAAGAGCCAAGGTATCTTCCACATTTGTTTAGGGAAAGTAATGGTGGTGTTTCAGTGCAAAGAATATTGAACTTTGAACTGCTGAACTGAATATGTTTTTATTTTGTAGGCTTTACTTTGGGGAAGCCTGTATCACGTAAGATGCCTTTAGCTTTCTGATACAGAATTGCAGGAAACAGAGGTGATGTTGTAGTCTTTGGTTACAGATCTTTGTTCAAGCTGAGTGCACCAGTTTTTACTGCAGGTGTGACTTTTTTCTTCCTAGGCCACACTTCCTTTTCAGAAGCACGTGCTATTGATCGTTGTTAAGTTTGGCTTTGTGATGGGCTGTGACTAGAGCGCTGAAGCTATCTCTTCAACATTTAGATAATCTTTAAGGAAAACAGTATATTGGTGTTTTTTTCCACCATTTATTTAATTGCAGATCCTGATTATATTTAACATTTAAATTTCTCAGTGCAACATGTTTCTAGCTCCCCAGTGGTTTGGGGCCATATACGTTAATTTTGATCTGTTTTGGGATGGTACTTAAAATATGGCCCTCTGAGGGGAAAAAAAAAATTATTTCTTTTAGTCTGTGTGTGTTGGGAGGGAAATCATTTGGAAATATGATGGAAAACTAAACCTTTTACTGAAAAGAATCTATGTTTGTTTCTGCTCTGTACTAAGTTAGCTGTCTCTCTTTTAATGGTGGTGATTTAAGTGTTGTTTTTCACCTTTGTTTCTTCCCACCTGTAAGTTTTGAAATATTTTGCTTTTTTCCATACTGCTGGAGAACATAGTTAAAATTACCTAGTTTAAGATGTCCCTGCTTATTACAGGGGATTGGACTGGATAACCTTTAAAAGTCCCTTCTGACCCAAACTATTCTATTATTCTAAGGAAAAAAAATTGTTGATACAGTTCTTTTTTTTCTGTAAAAAACAATCAAAGACATTTTAGAGTACTAATATATAATTTATGTATTTAACAGCTTTTATTCTCAAAGCCTCTGATGCCATTGTACTTTTAACTTTCGTTTTTGCTTCATCTGCGTTGAATCATCTTTAACTGCTTAAAACAGAAATTGGGTTTATTGAAACATTTCAGTTCTGATTATTTTATAATAAAGATGAAGAAGTCTAACCTAATGAAATCACTGGAATGAAATGAGAAAAATTAAAAAAAAAATTAATAAGATGAAGACTTGAAGTTTTTATTAAGTCACATTTGGCTGTATATTTCTCTGTGTGTACTGTCTTGGATCAGTAGGATGAGAAACATGTCTTGTAAGGAATGACCTTTGCACTGTTAGACTGACTTTCTCTGTTACATTTCCAGAAGGGTTACTGGAAATTCATTGCCAATAGTTCTTTACATGCATTAACTTCTGTGCCCACAATCACAAAATTGTGGTTTGAGATGAGCAGGATTACTGAATTCCGATTCTTCCCCCCCATAGTTCAGGCCTGTAAATATATTTTACAGGACATATGCATGTCTGTCAGTCTGTTGGGTTTCTGTGAAACATCCTAATGTGCAAGCAACTTTATGATTTATGAGAGACTTTTCCATACTCTTAGAAATAAAATGCTTCCTGCTCCCTGCAGATTATCTGGTGATTTCCTGTGGGACTGTGTTGCTGTATCTGCATATGAAGGTTGCTTGCTTTGCAGGTGTCCACTCTGATGTGGCACAGTCTTCTAAAGTGTCCGTGCCCCTGTGCCTGGTTCTGCCCAGAATTTTTCAAGCTCGTCTCTTGTTCTGATGACCTTGTCCTTGCTGAGGAGCCAGTGTTCTTCCAGCACTGCCTTTTCTTTTTACTGTAACAGGTGAAGCAATTCCTAGAAGGACTTTAACAGTGCTCCAGCTGCTGTTCATCCCAGCTTCTGCTTGACTCTGTTAATTGCTCTGTGCATCCCTGTTCTTATCCATATGCTTGGAATTTTGAACTTGTATATCTACCTCGTTTGTAGGCAACAAACCGACCTCATAAGAGAGTTGTTCTCTCCCTCCCCCTTCCTTGCCAATCTTTTTCTTATCTCCTGATGGCCTCTCAGCATCTAAATTTCTAGACATGAAAGAAAAGTGTGTTTTCTTAACTCAGCCTGCACTGACAGCCAGATTCGACTGTGATGAGCATCTTAAGGGATGTCTGGATCACTAGAATGTACAGGTCTATTGTAATTAGCTGTACGATTTTCTTGCTTTTGCTTCTTCTGTTTTGTTATGAACTTTTTAGCAGCAGACCCTTTCTACCAGTGCACAAACCGTAACATCACATGACATTGACTTTACTCAAACCAGAAGATTTTTGTGCCAAGGTTGTAACATTGTATCATTACTTCATTGTATCTGTGTGAAAATTTTAATTTCACGCCCTGCGGACTTCACTGTCTCTGTGCACTCTGATCGTGTTGTTGCATAGAACGGTAAGTCCCTGGGTCACATTCATTTTGTAGTGTAATTTTTTTGAGGTTTTTTTTTTTAAAGTTCTGTTTTCTTTGAGAGGTCTTGCTGTAAAGTTAACTCAGGACCTCTGCCAGGAAAATATTTGCAAGCTTAAAGAGCAGATACTAAAACTATTTTTTTGTTAAGGTTTTTACAGTGTGGCTATTACCATCTTACTAAAAAGGAAAAAAATATGTATGGCATTTGGGCTACTCTATGCGAAATTTCCATGTGAATAGCTGCAAATGATTTGGTGAAGTGTGTGGGAAAGGGAGGGAAACCCCTTGTTTAAATATATCATCAGGTTTCCCATAATCCTGGTTTTCACGAGTTGCAAACTCTTCCGGGCAGAAATCCTTGGTTAATGTTTGGATTGGTTTCTGGAATTCCTGGTTTGCAGGCATGAGTATTTAAGGCTTCCCTGTTTGTATCATGCCTGCACTACATGATTAGGTCAGCGTCCAGCCCTTGGCAGTCAGTCTTTGCCCTTTCGGTCTGTATTGATGAACAACCTCTCTGGGCAGTCTGTGCCAATGTTCAACCACCTACATGGCAAGAAAACCTTTTTACTTGCATTTGAATGAAATTTCTTGTATTTCAATTTGTGCCCATTACCTCTTGTCCTTTCACTGGGCACTCCAGAGAACAGCCTGGCTCCATCTTCTTTCCTTCCAATATCAAGTATTTATACCCATTGGTGAGAGCACCCTGAGCTGCATTTGCTCCAGGTTGAGCAGTCCCAGCTTTCTCACATTTTGTGTCAGATACATCGAAGCCTTAATCATCTTCACTGAGTCCATGTCTCTTATACTGGGGAGTCCAGCACAGGGCACAGCACTCCAGCTGTGTCCCACCAGTGCTGAGTTGAGAAGGAGGATCAACTCCCTCGACCTTCCAGCAGTTCTGGCCTTTGCTGGCTTCTGTTTAGGGTTTTTGTGTACCAGGACAACAAGTATCCTGGTCCTTCTCTGCAAAGCTGCCTTCCAGCCTGTCAAACCTGCCATGTGCTGGTGTCTGCGGTTATTCCTCCCCAAGTACAGGACCAGGCATTTCCTGTTGTTGCCTGTTGTGAGATGCTTGTGAACCCATTTCTCCTGCCTGTTGAGGTCCCTCTCTGTACACTTTCTGGCTTCTTTCAGCCTAGAGTATATTCTGAAGAATATGGGAATGAGAGATGTAGCATCAGTTTCTTGAGCTGTTAAGTGCCCTGCCTGATTTTGTAGTGTATTAATGCCCTTATGTAGTTTCTAACAGAATCATGGACTGTTCACAGGTGTGTGGTTATCGAAAAGTAATCCTGCAGCAGCCGAGATCATCTTTGCTAGTTACTGCTGGGAATGAACAAACTAAAATTTCACTTCCCTGCCCATCTGTTCAGCAGCTGAAAGTAGGTAATTTATCTCAGTGGGACACCTACCACCTGTGTAAAGTTTTTGAAAGAGGTTGTTAGCGTGTGATGACTACAGCCAAGGGACACCGGGCCTGAGCACCTCGTGCTCCGTGCCTCACAGCTGTTTTTTTCTGTAGGGTGCCTTACAACCTGGTACTTGCACAGTGTCAGACCTGCTCGGTGGCTGTGTCCCTGTGAAGCTTACAGCAGCTGTGCCTGCTCTGCCACACGACCTGCTCCGGTGCCGGCGGCGTGCGGCTCCTCGCCAGCAGTGGCCCCTCTTTGACATGCTAAACCAGGCACCACCAACACGCTGTATTTTTTACAGCTACTGTTTTATCTCAGTGGCTCCTCTTGAATTATGTATCCTCATCTTTGATGTATGAAATCTCAGCTGATTTAAATATTACCCCAGAGAGTTCAGCACACCTGGAAATGAACGAAGTGACAGATAGTCCCAATCTTTCCACACTGGAGCACCGAGTGGGAAGTTTTACAGCGGTTGGGTACTGGAATGCAATTTTTATGAGAGCATTGTTTTTTCACATATGGTCTGCACCCAAGCAGTCAGTGTGTTGGGATGCCAAGTATTTGAGCTCAGTTGCAATGTTTGTTCTTAGGCAAATTGGAGGGAATGAGTTCATACAAAGAGCTGGTGCATAGGGAGATCATGGGCTGTTGTTCTGTTAGGAGCTGGGCACCAAGGGTTTCTTTAGATAAGATACTCAAAATTGTGTGTGCCTGTCACTGGGAGGTGAGCAGAACAGAGCAAGTGAATGCAAATCTAGCTGAAAAGCACTTGCTATCTGATGTCAGGCTTCTGAGCGTGGTATGAAGATAAAAAAGCAGCTGAGTATAAGCTACATATATAATGTCAGCAAGATCACAGTGTATATAAACCCTAAGCACTCTAGCCTATGAAGCATACTTCAGTTTCTTCTGTGTGTGTTGTGGTCATTCTGCTCCCTGCAGGAATTAGACTTTAAATGAACTGCAAGAACCTATTCACCTCTCTCATGCTAGCATAGCTGGCATAAAGATGATGCCAGTTACTATGTCATAAACAAAGCAATACCAATTAAAAGCTGAGAACAACAAACAGAGCTCAAGTTTCTAATGCAGTCTGGTCTGAAAAATGGGCTTTTTGCAAGATAAGCTGTATTCAGTCTTTGTATTTTGACTGTTAATATACCTTAAATTTAAATTCCCCTGAATTTCTACCCAGTTTCAACTTACTAGCTCTCTACCACACCTCACTGTGTGGTTACTTCTGCCCTTTCCCTTTTTCTCCCTGTTCCCTACCAAGAGCCTGCTAGCACAAGCACAGGGTCTGCCATCATGGCCTTGCTTCTAGGGATCAGAGGCTGGGAGATGTTTGCATTTACCTCTGGAGTGTAATTCTGACTGATGTGTTCTTATCAGGTTTGTGAAGTCCATCCATCCAATTGTCTGTTTCTGTTTTGAAGCCCAAGCAACCATAGAGTTGAAAACGGTGTTGTATTTTTGGAATCTGAAATTTCAGACAATGCATTTATGAATTATTTATGAGGAATGTGTTTTCAGTAATGTGCAGCATAAAATGGAATGAATGCATATCCATACTTGCCCTGAACTCTCCAAAGTGCATGCTAATAAACAGAATGATAACCTACCATCACTTTTGCCCTGTAAGATTTACAGTGCAAGCACTTTTTTCTGTGGTTTAATTCAAGTCAGTTTGTCAAGTTAAAGCTCTAGTGTTTTGTTTTAAAGTACAACTTGGTGAGTGATTTTCTATTACTTAAAGGAATATAACTGCTTCCCCCCCCCGCCCTTTTCAACCAGAGTTACTGTCTAGATTTTTCTAGTCCAGTTGGCATGCAGCCACCCTAAATTATACTTTAATTCACAATTAGAAAGGAAGTGGTAACTGTGCAGAGCAGCAAACCTTTCATTTAAAATGACCATTATATAAGATCATGATTCTCCAGGATGATTAAGATATTGAAGAATAATTTAGATATCCTTACATTTTTGGCCATTTAGAAGTGCTGGGCTTATTTAATTTTTTAAGCCTCCCTGAAACAGCTTTTTCCATAATGACAGTAATGCAGGACTCTGTATTATCACAACTTGGTGTTTACTTGTATCTGAATTGTCTAATGCCAACTTGTTTTCACTGATATAGCTGACAGGGCAGAGATAATTAAGAAACAGAAGAATTTGAGTGCTAGATTTGCTATTACACACTCCATGCCACAGCAGAAGAAATTAAGCTGACAAGCAGGAGAGGAAGGATCATGCAGAACCACAAGAAGAATTGCTGTTTAGGTACAGCAATTGACTGTATGTAAAATATTTTACCAGGATAGGGGGAAAAAAAAAAAAGAAAATAGAATGGTAAAATAAACTATTTTCAAGCATTCTGAGCCATCTTATTTCCAGGGTGTAAAATAGAGAGCTTGCAATACTTATTCACCCCAGTACAAGAAATGTCAGGGAAGAAAGCTAACCCCAGTGAAATGGTGGCAGAACTTCCATTGGCTTCCATAGGGTCATGATTCCACCCCAATATATACTTAAAATTACTGCAGTCTGATTTTGTTCCTCTGCTCAGTGAGGTTTTAAATCTTGCACAGCTACTTGCAGTTCTTGCCACAGTGGTTAGAAAGTCAATGAAAGCTCACAGTTCAGTAACTAAATGACAAGGTAAGAAACTTTGGAATCATAAAATGGTTATAAATGCTTGACCTAAAACTATGCAGATCTCCCAATGACTGTACAACTGAAGCAAAATGTTGATTTATTATCTGGCAGGCTGGGAATTGGGACTGAGCTTGCAAAAAAGACAGGTTGCTAATCCATGTAAATGGTGATAGACTTTGCAAGCTGTATGTGGTGGGGTTCTTTTTCCCCTAAACCATGCCCCTTAAAATTGTTTTGTAGTTATTTAATACCCACAAAGTTCTAGGGAGGGGTAGTCCCAGCTTTGCTGAAAGTGTGCTAGGAAGAAGTGATGAAAAGGGGAAAAGAAATCAAAACTAAGGAGCAACACTGAGACCGGCAGAGAGGAGGTGCAGGATTGTACCGTGACTTACATATGCAACCCTTTGTCAGGGGCTTTAGTACATTATAAAATAAAAGGCACAATTTTGAAGATGATTCATTGAATTAGAGTTTGCTTTGAGAGGAAGGATGCTTGGGGACAAACTTGTAAGAGTAAAAAATTGAAAAGAAAGGCTGTTAAGGCAGGAGATGTAGGGGGATGAAGTATGGCAGAAAAGATGATGACAGCTTAGTTTTGGCCCAGAACAATAAAGGGTGAAGATCTTGCTGAAGATATGCTGTGATGACAGAGTGCTTAAAGGGAATAAAAGCTAAGCGTGCTCTGAAGTGCAGAGTTATTATGTAATATCACAGCAGAATCAGGGCCCCAGGTGCTGTACATACACCAAGGTTCATTTTCTGATCTGAAGAGCTTTCAGACTTGATGACACAGAGACGGGTGTGGGAGGGGAGAGAAGGACAATACAAACAGAGTGATTGCAGAAGGTGGTTGTTAAACTCTGTGGTAGTTCCCTGGTTCTGTAATTTCTCTCTTTTGTACAAAAACTTCATTCTAAATTATTCTTCTGTCACTGGCAGATCTGATTTAAAAGGTTTCTTTCCTTCCCAGCACTCGTATTCACCCTCCCCCTCCAGAATTATTACAACCTCAATTATGCCAATTCAGCTGCAGCCTGTAGCCATACCTTAAAAGAAATGATCTGTGGCGTTTCTTATTCTTGGTCTTGAGTTAGTTAGTTAGTTAGTTAGTTAGTTAGTTAGTTAGTATTTAGCTACTAAAACGACACAGAGACAAAAACAATGAAGCAGCACTTTCAATTGTATTTGACAGGTTGGTATCACGGCAGCAGGGTCTGAGTCCAATGGGGAAATAACAAAGGCTGAGTTACCAGGAGCAAAGAGGTAGGATAACTGAAGATTGGGAGCATTGAGATGGGAGTGTGGAAAGGTGAGGAAAGCAGGTGTTGGTCTCTGACGAGCAGGTAAGTGAAAATGTCCTGCTTGTGTAGCAAGGAGGAATGAGAGCAGCACTAACTCTTGTTTCAGTAATGACAGCTGCTTGGATGCTATCACAGGTGAAGCCAGGGTGAAAACCTGGGGGAAAAAAAATCTCTTTATCAGCCCTGCCTTAGGGCACAAGTTTTTTGAGATGCTGTTGCTGGATCTGGTGTCCTTTAGAGCACTGGCACTCCTTGGTAGGCAAAAGGCCAGGGGCAAACCAGAGTCCTCAGCTTCTTTCAAGTCCAAGTCCTCTTTAGCTCTTTACTACTGTTTACCATGCTGGGGAGGGAGGCTCATCCCAGAGCACTGCCAAACACAGCACATTTCAGTTAGCAAAGGTGTGATACTCAGTTCTGCTGCTTCCCTCCAAAGTGCAAAGGCTGTAGTCTCCAATGCTGCTTTCAACAAGATTTGGTGATAATTGTTAGTAACCCCAGAAAACGAGGCAATGAATTCACTGCTCTGCAAGACCTACAGGTAAGGGAGGGACCTGAGCAAGGAAGCAGCAGCAGAAAGGCTGACTGTGTGCAGACAAGCATTGCGTGAGTGCTGGAGGGAGCTGATCTCCTCTCTGTTTCTATGCGTCCCCTCCAGGGGATACAGTGCTTATTTCTGGGTGATTGCTTACTGGAAAAAAATTGTCAAAGATGGAAGGAGAGTGGCAAAATCTGTTGCAATGCTGGAGGTATTGATTTATGGGAGAAGATTAAAATATGTGTGGCTGAGATAAATGTTGACTGAGACTGGAGCAGAACAGAAAAATGTAACATTGTTTAAATACTTAAGGTGTATTTGCACCAAAAAAAGAAGAATAATTTCTCAGTACCATGCCACATCTTCAGCCATAACTAATAGGGTGAAGTTTGGAGGAAGAAAATCCTCTTTGTTTATCTCTAGGTGACTATCAGAAACATGTTCTTATTCATGACACATATCTTTCCTTCCCACCAAACTCTGGAGCAAAAATTCGTGGAACATTTGTGGTACTTCCCATACTATTCTGTTCTCCTTAATGGTGTGTTATATGTTACCCACTGGGCTTTGACTTCTCTCTTTTGACTGTGTGCTCTTTTGGAGAGAGGAGTGCTCTTACAAGTGGTACTAGAGTTGGTCCCCCTGATCCTGATCAAGGCCCTTTAGGTTATACCGTGGCCCATAAATAAGTAATAATGGTAATGATAACATGAGATATATTTGGCTGTGGAATGGCTTCCCAAGGAGAGTAGTGAGAGGCTGATTGTTAGCAACAAATGTGAGGAAGCACACTGTAGGGAGCAGTTCTGTCAGCAGGGAGAGGGCTGGATGATCTAATAAGTCTTTTCCTTCTCTGGGTTATGATTCTGTGAATACTGCCTCGGAGAGCTCTCTAAAAGTCTCTGATAGTGTAAGCTCTCTATTACGTGGGTGTGGGTTTTACAGCACTCCAGGAGGCTCTTGCTGAGGACACTGTATAAATATATTCTGTTTTACATTGTGTGATATATTTTAAATAAAAGGCTCAGATCTTTTTTTAATTGCTTTGAAATATTCTGCAGTCTGATCTTTTTCTCTAAGAATTAAGAAACTTGAAATGCTTTTGGAAGATACAGACCTGTTGCAGGTGAAAAGCATGTCTCCACCTGGAGTTGGTTTAAATACATATACTGCACTGTTAAATTTGCCTCCTCCTGTATTCCACAGTGAAGTATCTGCTCTGAGTTCCCAGCCTGCTTGAAAGTAAAATGGGAATCTCAGGCTGTCACAGTCCCTTTCTCTCATTCTCAATTTAATCTTGTTCCTTCTCTTGATGTTTCAGCCTTGTGAATTGCTCTTCACTGTGGTGTTTTTTTTCTGTTTTGGTGTCTTGACATTCAGTACGTGGGAATATCCCCCCAGGGTGTGTTTTGGTCACTGAAGGTGCAGTTCACACATGAAAGACAAGCTCCCTTATCTTGATACGTGGCCTTTTGGGGGGAATGACTGCAAAGTCAGCTTCTCTTTCTCAGCTTTCATTTCCTACCCAGCCAGCCTCTAATGTTCATTGACATATTCATCTCAGCTTTCCTGGGCCAAATCTCCTGCTGGTTAAAACTTGGGTTATTCTCGCAGAGCAGGGAGTGGGGAAGAAAGAATCTGAGGTATCACCTCAGGCCGATGGATTCTCAAAAGGCTTTTGCCAAGGTTCCACACCAAAAATTGTTAAAGAAATCAAGTTTCTCTAGGATTGGAGAACAGTTCCTTCTAGGGATTTACTGGTGGTTAAATGATAGCAAGCAAAGTGACTTAATTTTTTAGAGTTAGCAGAGGGATCCCCCAGGAACCCACTGCGCTGGTTCTTCATCAGTGACCTGGAGTGAGAAGTGAACAGCAAAATCTCCTTGGTGACCTATTGCCAAATATGTGTATGATACTAATTCTTTAAGGTAGTCCAATGATATGTCAGTAGCAAACAACTCCAAAAAGGCATCAAAACTGTGCGAGTGAAACTGTAATTTATCTGGGGAAGAGTCATAAACACCATGCCTACATGACACTGAACTCAGAGCAGGTGGTGAGGGTTTGTGGAGTTCAAAGCTTTCCAGAATTTTTCAACAGCTTGTGGATACGTAGGTCTTGCTGTACCCATGTTTTGATTCCAGTTGGTCTTTGCCTCTCAAGAAGGATGAAGTGGAGGCTATGAATGGTACACAAAACAATTCATTTGATCAGCAAGATAAAGCAGTTGCCATTTAAGGAGAGACCAAGAAGCAGTGACTTTGGATAGGAAAAGACTGAGAAAATGATCAGAGGTGCAAAACTGTGAAGGTGGTGGATAAGTTGAATGTGCAACTGGTTTTTACCAGATTCCACCGTGTGAAAGAGACTAACTGCAGTCAATCCTTAAAAAAAGTACTTGGCAACACTAGCAAGATATTAAAACGAAAACAAAAGTATGTCTGTCAATAGCAGTGAAATTCCTGAGCTTGTTGTCGCAGGATGTTGTGGAAGCTGCAGGTTGAATAAAACAGTTAGGCAAATTTATGGGCAGTGAGTTGGTACATGGATGTTGAAAGGACAAGCCGTGGAGATAATCTCTCATCAGAATTACATTGTGCTGTAATTTTGGATGCCAGAATAAAGATGGCAGAAAGTGCTTAGAACCCTTTAATTTGGGTTCAGTTCTTCCATTCACCTGTAGAGCTTGAGTTAGCTTGGGCGTGGGTGATTAGCTGTTTCTTCCAGATAACCCCAGGATGTATCACTAGTGTGAAGTCTGCAGGTTTCAGGTACTTTGACTGCTCAGGCCATTTCTTATGTGCATCTGTTTTTTCTCTGCTTTTATTTGCCCTGTTTGTTCCAGTCAAACAGCGATTTGATATTTGCTCTATCATAACAATAAACGGTTTAATTTTCTGTAAAATGGGTCTGTTCCCTACCCCTTGAATGTGTTTTTAGCTGTATTTAGCATTTTGTAAAGTGCTCAGGGGCAGGTGGTGTTTTATGAATACAAAATAGTGTTAGGCTTTGTACTTAGGCACAATACTGTACCGTAATTCAAAGGCAATTCATGTAACATTAGTAAATCACTTTGAACTTTATGTTGAAAATATAAGCAGTAGTATAAAAATAAACCTTTTTATTTCCTCTGGTATATACAGTTAAATAAAGTAAGTCTGTACAGCTACAAAACCGTATTGCCAGTATGCTTTGTTGAAATGCCATCACCTTGCAAAGAGACATTCCATGTGTTTTCTACATGTTTATGGTTGAAGAATAAATTTTCAGAGACTGTAAATGAAAAGATGTCTCTAAATATAGTGATCAAATAATATCTGACACTGCTTGTTTAAAGAAATATATATATATATTACTGCCAGAGTATTTATGACTCTAATAAGTTTAGTTATTTTGCCTCATAAGGAGATTCCTGCTCCTCCAAATATCAAACTTGTTGAAGTTGTGCTGGTTTTCTTCAGGAAGGAACAAATGATATTTTTAGCTAAATGGGACTGCATGATATGAAAATACAATAGTGTAGTTTAAAAATTGGACAGCGTGTAAGAAATATAATATATTTTACCAGCAGTGGGAAATAGACGAACATTAAAAATCCATTGGCATATCCCAAATGTCTAAATAAATAAACATCAGTGTTCAGCCAATTGAGGCAAGTAGGCTTTGTGGTTACCTTCAATAGCACTGTTCTTTCTAATATCCTGCACAGTTATGAGTTCCGTGCATCACTCTTGCATAATCTGACAATTTTTTTGGTACTGTACATTGTAGGGCTGTCTGAGCTCTGATTGCCCTGTAGGTTTTATCAGAAGGAATACCAAGTGGTTTCAGGTGATTTCTCACCAACCATGCTGGGCATAAGTGGTCTTATGGTTCTCAGAGTATCAGCCATATTTGTGTGTTCATCAAAAAAATGTGAAAGCCTTGCTTTCTGTTTAGGTTGGAAACATGGGACAAAGTAAGATGCACCTGTAGGTGTTCAGAGAGCTGTATTCCTGCTGCACGAGCAGTGAAAAAGAAGTGCTGTGGAAAGAGGGATTTGGGTCTCTGCCATCTTGTGTTCATTTTTGTTTTCGTTTTTAAAAAGTGAATGCTTAATGATCTGTTCTGAATCATAATGGTTTATGATGCTTCCTGTTATGTTAGTGATAGACTACAAAACTCTTTTTACATTAAGAGTTTATAAACTCTACTACATACTTATTTAATTAAGAGCCAATGCTGAGAGTTTTTAATAAAATTTCCAAAAGGGTTTTAGTGGCTGAGGAGACAAATTTCTAGCAGCCTGTTTTAGTAGTACAGAGGAGGTGAAGGGAATGCTGTCACAGCACTGTGCAATGCCTGAGTGGTTCTGCTCTGACCCAGATGTACCAGCTTGATCCCAGTGGTACCAACCTCTCAGATTGGGCATCTCTGTGCTGCTCTCTGAGCTGTGTTTGGAGTTCTATGTTCTACAATAAAAGCAAAGGTGAAACTTCGTCATTTCAAGAGTTTCAAAACTTACCTTCGTCTGGTCTCCCTACTCTCGTCTCTATCCTCTTGCCCATGGCCCTGCCTTCCTTCTGCTTTGTACACTAATTCTTAGTGTTCCCTCTCCTGATGAATTTTGGAGACTTTATAAGATTACTTTCACCAAACTTTATCTGTCTAAATAGTTAGGCTTCTAATCCAGACTTGTAGACCTTAAAAATTTTCTTCTCCCATGATGAAACATGCAGACTTTCAAGCTCATTAAAGTCAGATGAAAAAGTATACATGGGGGAAGTGTCAAAAAAAGAGATTCTTTTCCAGTCTGTTGCCGAGATGCTGTGAGAGACTGGACTATTAATGATTAATGACTCAAAACATTTGCCCGTTTGTGGAGGCGCCAGGGTGCCTTGCGGAGGCCAGGTTTGCATCCCTCGAGGGAGGAGGTGAGTTTTTGGGTGTGTGTATGCTAGTCTGCATGAGACAGAGGAGGTGAACTATCACAGCCTGGCTCCTGCAAGGCGAGATGGTGCTTCTTGCTATGCTAATTGCTCTTCCTTACATAACTCCCTCAGTTGTTAAACTGCCCCCTTCTCCCCAGGGAAGGTCTGATGGGGCATTATCAGCTCGACTGAGAGGCAGCTGAGAAGGGATCATAAACTATCAAAAACCCCCGAAGTGCCCCCATACTCATTTCTGGGGCCTTTCACCAGAGGAATGAAAGCTCCTCCCCACTCAGGGGAGGTACCTGGGCATTTCCACCGAGCCTATTTTAACCCATTGGGCTGTGTGACATTTCATTCTAATCCACTCCAAGGGATGCATTAACAAGAACCTGGGTTACTCTCCCCTTGCTCATTGACCTTCCAGTGCACAGGCAAATGTACCAAAAAAGTGAGGACAGTCTGAATTATCACTGTCCTTAAAGGGACAGTTGCCTGTGCCATCTTCCTTCTGTTGGGAGGGCAAAACCTATTCAGGAAAATGTGTGTAAGCACCAGCACTGATGGGACATTTGGTTGCTTGGTTGAACATCTATACGTGTGGAATTTCTGTATGTGGCTTAATGTACAGTGCTGGTACTTCTGCAGAATGTTTGGGATTTTTTTCTCCTCGGGAAGCAGGAACAATGCAAGGGGACCCTTGGCCATTAGTTTGCTTAAAAAGAGCATTCACTATTCACAAGCCAGGTTTGCCAAATCGGTTTTCCTGTTTGAAATGTTCTGACTCTTGGGTGGCCAATCCTGTAGCTTTGACTTCACTGAAGCTATTAAGTGTTACATCAATAATAACAACAATGAAGCCTGTTTTTACTAATGTTTTTATTCAGGTCATGCAAAGGATACATAGCCTCATTTTAGAGAAGTTGCATTTCAGGATTTGAGCATTCTGACTGTGTCTCTTTAAATATTACGATACAAATAAATGGTGAGAAAATTGTCTTTGCAAGTTTAAAACCATTCTAGGTCTACTCTGTTGCCTCCAGCCAGATGCTGTCTGATGTTACTTAGACAAACCAGGGCAAACCATTATCCTGGGATTAAACACTAAATACCTGCAAGGAGCATTCTCTTTATCAGATAGCGCTCTGTTAGCAGAGTTCATTCACTTTATTGCATATATAACTGTGGTGTCAAATAGACTGATTTACAACACCTGGTCTTTTACATAATCTTTGCTATTTGCTGCGCTTGTAATCTGCCAAATCATTTAGCCTTCCTGATAGCAGAAATGCTGTAAAACTTAGATAAACTTGCAGAAGAAATGAACTCGAAGGTACTGCTGAAATCTAGGGCCTGCACGTTTGCTGTAAATGCAGTGGCTGGTTTGGTTTCCCCTGCTTAATCTGTGATTGAATGTGGCTGCTGGAGAAATTGAAATTTTATGATAGCTCTACCGTCAGAGGAGATAAGCATTTGTATGCTAGACTAGATTAATCTAAAAAGAAGTTTTAGGTGTGGCTAATGAAAGCAGTGTATGTGTTAACTGGGTTTCTTTGGGGTTCAAACCATATGTGTGTATCGATATAGAGTCTAGTCCTAAACTTTCTCTGTGTGAAAAGTCTCATATATCTGTGTGCTAGTTCTTGCTATCAGTGCAGCTTATTCCATTTTATTTTGGAGATATCTTTAAGGAGTTTCAGTTTTTAAAGGGTACTTTCTGAATTCTAGTACAAACAACTGATTTCTCTAAAATGATCTGGTTTGGCTACCCAAAATTCCATGTCCTTCTGAACTTTTTGGTTAGCGTAACTGAAAGACATCACATTTGTTTTAGGTTAGCCACAAACAAGATCCAATTGAAACAAAAGTTGTATTTTTTTCATTTTGAGTCACTCATTTTTTGCTACTTAGACAGATATTAGAAAGACATGTAGACAGGCTTAAAATGTGGAAAAGAAATTTGCGAATTGGCTTTTTGATTGTGAGTGAGATTCAAGCTAGCACATCTGTAGGAAAATAAAATAATCTGTAGTCAAACAGAGGAGAGAGCCCTCTGAGGCAATAATGTCAAGTCAGACTGTATTAGAAACTACGCTGACCATCAGATTGGAAGAAATAATAAAAATTGAAGGAAATAAAAGTTCTTATAGCATAACTTCAGTAGTCACCATTACCATCAGTATTGACCCATCAGTACCACTGCTAACTCCTTTGAGCTGAGGGAGTAGTTCTGTGTCTCAGACATAACAATGAGTTACTTTGTCATGGACAAAGTAACTTGTCATGTCAAGCACTGGAATGGGCTTCCCAGGAAGGTGGTGGAGTCACCATCCCTGGTGGCTTTCAAGAAATGACTGAACGTGGCACTCGGTGCTCTGGTCTGGTTGGCAGAGTAATGACCAGTCAAAAGTTGGACTCGATGGCCTTGGAGGTCTTTTCCAGTCTAAATGATTCTGTGACAATGTTCTGATGACAGATGGGATGTAGCACTTACTTGTGGAGATAAAGAAGGGTGTTCTTCAAGGCGTGGCTAGTTCAGGGAAGGTAAAGCTTTTACCTGCTGCTGCTGCACAAGGCTGTTGGACAGCACAGGTGGGGGTCTGCCTTTAGGAGGTACATTGGCCACTGCTGATCTCTCACATCCATAAACTGTTGTAAACATTCGTTCTTAAGAATTTTTCATCCCATCTGAGTTGAGAAACCTCCCCCAGCTGTCTTAGTTGCATAGTCTTTCTAGACTATGAAAGAAGAATCAGAGGCTTCTCTCAAAACAGAGAACAGCTTGAGATGTTTCCTCATGCTATGGATGAACTGGTTTTGCTTACAAGAGAGGTACCCTATGGATCCACTCACCTGTGCTCATATTTTTGTTTGGGTGAATAATGTGAATAATGTTCTGTGCATGAAAATCTTTGAACATGTGAATTACTTCAGAGTTGGGAGCGTCAGGTAGGTTGGTGCTAACAACAGCATGGAACAAAGGGGACTTTTGGGTAAAACTCTGGAGCAATATCTTACATATCACTGAGAGATCACTGGAGAACAGTCTCCCTGGGGAAGAAGTGGAAATGGTATTGTTTAAGACATTTAAAATTGGACAGGAGGAAATATATTGTAATGATCAATCCTGTGCTGGTATTTAGATCAAGTCTTGTCTCCTGTGAATATTAATAGAAAGTCCCTGTCTGAAGTACCTGCCATTATTCAGCACACATTACCAGATAACATTGTCTTGTAACCTTTCTCCATGTCTGCATTTGCACTTAAAGGACTGCCTGAGTGATGCTTAGCACCTTTGCCTTTTCTCTTGGTGCCTCAAGTGTTGATTTTGTATTGCCTTGCTTAGATTCTATTCCTTCAGTGCTTCCACCAGACAGACTCCATATAGTACACGGAGATTTACAGGAAGCACATGTAGTTTGTGGCAATAATAATAAAGTCTCCTGCTGTTTTCAAATCCCTGAGAACTAAATCAAGTGTAGAGGTCTATTCAAAAAAAAAAAAAAAAGTGCAGCATGTGTATAAGTCACTTTACCATTACTGGCGTGGGTCTGCCTTGTACCTGTTTGGTGTATTTGGCTGTCATCTCTTTGAGGTCTGTGTTTAGTCTCCAGAGTGCGACTAAGACATTACACACCTCAAATGGAAAAGCTGATGAAACAGCCTAAAATAGCCTGAGCACCCATGCTTTGCTTGCCTCTTTTTCAGTACCTCTGTGTTGTCATTACTGACAGGAGTCCATACAGCAAAATTTGTTCTGTGCCGGTGGCCCCTGTCAGACAAATCTAGATCTAGTCTGATTTATGGAGGCAGGAAAACTGGATTCAATTCTTGCATGGTGCTGTGATCTTAATGGAGCCATGTTTTTTCACTGTGTTTCTCTAGGTACGAAGCCTCTCTCCTTGACCTGGTGGAAGCTATGAACCCAGTGTCAGCCCTGGGACACCTCTGCCAAGAACCTTGTGACAGGAACAATGCGCACACGCCCTGCTGTGCGAGCCGCAGGCTGTCCTCGTCTTGGTGCCAGACCCCTTGCAGCCCCAGGAGCAGAGCAGATGAGCTGGAGGAGAGCCGGCTCCTTGAGGAGATCTTCTTCATTTGACACAACTCCTTGGTCTACAGCCACTCTTAAATTCTTTGAGTGATCACTGCTTGTTTTCCCTCTTCTAAAACATAGCTAATTAGCATCCGGGTTCATTTTGGATTTAGTAATCATGATGCAAGTATATTGTTGGGGTAGGCCAATCAGAAAGTGTTAACTTTTTTTCCTGAACCTTTCATGTGCCAAGTAATCAATTTAAAATAGCATTTTTTTTAATCTACAACGTTTTCTAATAGATTGAAGTCACAGTTTTGCCAGCCTTATATCGGAAGTATATTTCATTATCGATTTTTTTGGCTCTAAAGCAGTTTGCAAGAACTGCCTAACATTCAAGAACCAGCATGTTCCAAGTAGATTATTTTCTAATTAAACAAGTCTGTTTAAAACCTGGCATATTATAAACGTACAAGCACTTTAGTACTTTTTCACTGATTTTATGATCTACTTTTTCCTTCAACATTCTTATATTTAACACGCTGAGTTTTTAGGGGATATATCGTAAGCTCAACTCTACAGTGTCTGATAATGTTAATAGATGATGTTGCAGGTTGATGTACTAGGCACAGATTTGAATTATGTTCCTCTTTAAATCAGTGCTATTTGACAGAGTTTATGTGCTGGGTAACGTAACCCTGAAATAGCAGAACAGAGTCAGACATTGTAGAGATCCAAAACCTATTTGATGTACTTTTCAAGATGAAATACACAGTAGTGCTAGTATAAGAGCAGTCTTAAGACATTTTCACTAACTTGCACTATTTTGATCCTGCATCCAGGCTCCATTGTAAATAAGACAAATCAGTAATTATTTCCACTAGCAGCTTGCAATGCACACTTTCCTGCCTCCTTTAATTATTCATGCTGTATCTATTTCAGTTTATTTAAATGCATTTCCATCTACTGCATGTACTTGGTTATTTAAAGAAATGTGCCGAATTGGTAAAAATGACTGCACATTACAGGATTAATGGTCATTTTCTCCACAATGCAGTGTTCATATTTTATTGTAACAGTAGCCACCGGCATGTGTTCCTAGAAATATGAGACTAAAATACTCATTTTGCACAGTAAAATTGCAGCGAGGGAAAGGTAGAATTGATCCAGTACGGGCAAGTTCTAGGCCATTTGCTCCCAAACACCACTTCATGGGCCAGTACTGCTTTTCAGACAGTCTCTTTAGGCAGCCCTGCTTATCTTAATGGCTGGGTTGAGTTGCTGTACCAATGCTTGGGGTATGGCTGCTGCCTGCCTCCCCACGCTGCTCCTGTGCAGTGTGTGATGCTCTGCAAGGTGGATCTCAGACGAGAGCACCGCAGCCCCTGGCAGCACCGTGCTCCTCTGTCAGTGAAACAAAAGGAGAGTGAAGGGGAAGAAGAACCTCAGGTTACTCGGGGCTGCTTCATTCAGGCCCAGTCATAATCACAAATTAGGTGATATCCTTTCTGTGCATCCCAGCTGAATTTTAAAAGCTGCTTGGAGGAGTTTAAAGGAGGCAAGCTGCATTGCTGGACCAGAAAATTACTACTGTGGAAAGTCCTTGCATGGTCTGTCCTGCTTTTAGTGAAGTGTTACAGTTTTTTGGAATATGTCCATCTGCTGTTCAGTGTTCCTCTTGTTCTACTCCCTGAGCCTGTGAAGGCCCGGGTTTGTGCTGAGAGCCCCAAAGATGTATTCAGTGCCCTGGCCCTAGCAGAGCAGGTGGGGACATAAGTTTTCTCATTCTGTTGGCTGGGTAGTCTGCTGCTTAAAGAGGGCAGGAAAAAGGAGGAGAAAGAACAGGAAAATGTACAAGGACCAGCAGGAAACTTGGGGATAACTGTCACATAGATCTTAGGGTTTGGGGTTGTTTATGGTGTTTTTGTTAGCTTTGTTGGTGTTTTAAATGTTGGCGTTTATAGAGAAACAGTTCTCTGATTTCAGTCCAATTGCTTCTCATCTCTTTTCCAGTTTGACTGAAACTTTAATTGCCTTTTCTAATAAATGCTAACTGACCTTTCAATACAGCAAAAAATACATGTATATTTCTTGAAAGGTGCCTTTGTGTACCCAGTTGAGAGTACTCCATGGGAGCATTCTGTTCTTTGATTCTTTTGTGGGTGCCAATATTTAACTGCTTTAAGATTCCTTATGATCACTTACTCCATAAAAAATTCTAATTCTGAAGGTGTCTTTTGGCTTGAATCTGTACTTTTTGGTTATAGCTCTTTTTAAAAGGACATTGTCAGGGTTGTGGACTCTATGCTCAAGGTGCTGTCCGTCAGTCAGACCTACACAGGGGGCACACCTTTGTGAAGCAGTTTTCTAGTGTAAAGATGGTTGAAACGCCTGATGGGTGAAGAGCTGTGTGCTTTAACTCTCTATGAGATGTGGACAAAAGAAACAAAAGCTATTAATTCCGTAGACCCTGTGGAAAATCATTTTTTATAATGCTGGCTCTTGCTCTAGTTATCAGCAGTACATTAGGAATAGTGTTTAGCAGTCAGTGCAAGCAAAGATATTTTGCCATGAGGCACTACAAAGTTGAAGTTATTAAAACATTTATAGCCTTAGAAAAAAAAAATCAATGATTGTCAAATAGGAAAGGACAAAATCAGTAGTTGGTACTGGGAGGGGAATTGTTTTCCATCTGCTAAAACAGTAGAGGAAATGCAAAACTTGAACTAGCAAAAGCAGTGGCGTGACAGTGTCCTTTTAAGTTTGAGCTTCTGTATTGGGAGCTGCTGCTGGGGAGTTGGTCCAGCCTTGGACTGTTTGCCCAGAGTGTTCCCAGTGAATATCCTTCAGCTACACATCAGGCTGTGTTTTACATGAGGCTTTGTGGAGTAACATGACTGCTGCTAAGGCTCCTACCCACGCCTTCAGTTTGTGTCCTTCCCATGTGGTTCGTGCACACACACTTGCTGGCTGTTTGTGTAGTTACTGCTTTTGTGCACATTGCACATCACAGACCTGTAATAATCACACCCTTTTCATTTCTAGCCTCTCCAGTCTTGCTGTTGAATCCCATCTCGAGCACGTATTTATATGTGTATGTGAGGTCTTAATCTAATAAATTATCTGGGGGTTTAATTTATTCTTCCAGACTTTATTTGGCTTATCTTCTGATTTTTTCTAGCTCAGATGTCAATACTGCCATTGACAATGTGTTCCACTTCCCACATCATCACATCATATATGTTGTGAGTCTCCAGTTTGCTAAGATACATGAAAAACTTGTTTTAAGCCTTCTCTTCCTCTCCAGGACATGGGTCTTGCTGTGAGAAGGAGCAAGGCCTCCTTTGGAGCATGAAGTAGGGGAGAGGTCTCAAAATACAAAGGAGAAGAGAATTGGAGAGCCAGAACCATGCTTTGGGACAAAAAAGTGAATTAGAGTAAGGAAGAAAGGATGGATGTGAAGTCAAGAAAGGACAAAGATACAAAGCTGACCAAAGGATGACCAAAGGTGGAGATGAAGTGGGAGTTAGCCAGAGGGAAGGGCTGAGTTGTTAAACTGTAATAAGCTGACGAAGGAGAATTGTCTGCTTGTATCTTAAAGTGAGAAATGTCTTCAAACACTGATTCCCATAAGAGCCTTAGGACTCCCCACCCTTTTCCAAATCATGTTCCTGCATTTGGGGAACTACTGTCCAACAGATGCTTGGCAAATGAAGGAAAGAAGGAAATTACCTTGACCTACCTTTAGCCTCTCTCCTTTAGAGCAGCTGGACAGAGAGGCCCAAGCACATGGAGAGCAATCGTGCAGAACCCGGGTACAACCCAGGGCATGGAATGAATTTAATTGCTAGCAAGGGATGGTGACTTAGATGACTGAAGAATGTAAGACTGGATATAGCAAGAATCAGAATAAACACATAAAATTTGCAGTGATCCAATGAGCTGTGGAGGTTTGGTGTTAAGGAATGAGAGAAAGGGGCTTAGCTGCACTTCAGAGAGATTGAGCCTCAGATATCCAAAAGACAGTCCTTGAAAGTGCACGTGAGCCTGGGGTTAAAATCTAAAAGTTGCAGCAGAGATTTTCTCAAATATGACCTCCAGGCTGTGTTTGAATTTGTACCATCTGTGGGGGAGAGAGCACAGCCTAGTTAGTTAGAAACCTCCTTTTTCACTGTTACTAAATTTATGAAATTGTGTGCTAATTAGTGTATGATTTATAAATTTACATAACTGCATGCTACATAAGACAACACAGAATACTGAATGAGGTGATTTAAACCAGCAGAAGCAAGGAAGTCTGCTCTGACTGGGTAGCTTTCCTCTGGAAAATGCCTCTCCCGATCCAGAGCTGCTCCCTGCATCATTTGAAGGCTTGTCTGCTCACAGCAACAATAAATGTTTTACAATATTGTGACTCCATGTAGCTCAGAGACAACTACCTTGAGCATCTCTGGCATGGCTGTGTAGCAGAGGTTTCATGGTGATCCCTGACAAGGGTGTTTGACACCAGAATTCATCTAAAAAAGAGCAAGAAACCCAACTTGGCCTGCGCAGTGTTGGTGCTTGAGGACTCCCACATTTGTTAACGGGTGGAACAGCATCCCAGCTGCAGGAAAAGGGTGGGCTGGGGGGCAACTGGATTTGCTTCCCAGCTCTGGGGAAGCCAGTTTGCCTCTCTGCACAGCATACTATGGGTTCTGTGCTGACCTGTGTTTAGTGCCACATCTCAGAGGGGCTGTGACTTACATTAGCGCCCACAGCAGAAGGCGCCGGAGGTATCCACCAACAATTTGTGAACTGTAATCTGTAAGAGCAGAAGCATATGGGCCAGACATTCCTATTGAACAGAAGCTGAAGCTCTCAGACTTCATGTATTTTGAGGCTTGAAGGAGTCATTTCAGGCATTGGGGAGCTAAACTGGAGACACTCAGATGTCATTGAGAGCTGAAGTCCTGACATGCATGAGGTGAGAGATGCCCAGGTGGTCCCAGCAGACAAACTAATCCATGAGCTGCAGTGAGAGCCTAGTTTCCTTAATTCAGGAGTCATCCTGAGTATGTAAAACAAAATAATTTTCACTCAAGAGCATTCAATAACCAGTCTGAGTTCATTCTTTCTGGTCTCCTGTCTACAGACAAGAGGAAAGTGAAAAGCTGAAAAAAGTTATTTTTCCTGGTTGCTTACTGGCAACTACGGTAAAACCTTGAAGCATGGGTTTGATTAAAGCACTTGCCCAGACACAAAGTGTGAGCATTAAGAACAGTGTGGGAACTCCTCTCCTCTGCTAGACCTGATAATGAAGGAAAGGACAAGATGGATTCACAGACACAAAATCTAGTTCGTTCTCGAATTAGAGTTGGCTGCGAGGAAGTTGCATTGAAATTTTAAAAGTGCCTTGTCAAAATCTTCCAGCATGCAATTATTCTTGCTGCTACAAAACTGCCTTATGTTGAGGCTGAGGTTATCTGCCTTGAATTTCCAGCTGCTGGATTTTGTTGTGCCGCTGGAAGCAGGATTACAAAGTTGCCATGTTGCCAGACTGTGAGTACCCCAAAGGCAATGATAAACTGGTCCAGCCTTCTCTTTGTTGAGATGGCATCCTTTATGCCTTGTGTCCTAATGTCTTTTCCAGCCCCTAGATGATTTGGAGGGCCTGTTCCTGGGCTTTCTCTAGCATTTATGCATCTTGAAGGGTTTACACTAGAGCAGGATACCAAGTTCCAGTGCTGCTGATGTGAAATGGTGACAGTGTGGCCTCATTTCTGCACAGCCTTTCCTTTTTGCCACTTTCAGGAACCTTTATTTTGGGGGGGCAGGGGGGGTGCTGAGTACCTGGCCTGGTTGCACTTCAGATCATGGTTCTGTTTCTTGAAGCAGAAATTCTGTAAGAA
Source organism: Aleadryas rufinucha (assembly GCA_013397815.1). Classification (NCBI taxonomy): domain Eukaryota; kingdom Metazoa; phylum Chordata; class Aves; order Passeriformes; genus Aleadryas; species Aleadryas rufinucha. The sequence continues at coordinate 225,042 of VZTH01003434.1, read as the reverse complement.
GTGAAACCAGGAGACCCTCCTGAATTTAGAAGAGTTGAGGAGGAAACAATAATGTGAAGTAGAAATAACCAAGCAGGAAAGAAAGAGATTGCAGGACTCAGTTTGGGATGGAGCATGCCCTTGTGGGTGCACTACCTGTGAACTCAAACTCTTTGAAAACAATCTGCCAGACACTTTCTTGATGGGATGGGGGAGACCCAGACAACACAAACTCTCGGAAGAGGAAGAGTGAACAAAGCACAAGGCGGTGATAGCAACAAAAACAGGCGAGAAGACTTTTGAGCTGCAGGTGAGGAGGCGATGACATCTCTGAATTACAGAGGAAACAGCTCCTTGTCAGTGGAGCTGGTGCCCCTCTATTTGCACTCATGCCTTTAGCACAGGGATCTCATTACCAGAGAGTTTACTGGCAGATTGGAGAGATCTCAGTGAGTAGTAATAAAAATGATCAGGGACTGCTATAATTGACATAATGAGGAAACAAGATGAGAAGAGTCAGATATTTATAGCATGGGTGAGAGAGACAATTAAAAGGTGGGGTGGGAGATGGACTGGATGACCTGAAAGCCTTGTCTGCTTCTAATAACTCCTTGTCGTCTGCTGAACAGAGGACTGGAATTTACTGAGGCTGTCAATCTGACTCTTAACAGCCCTAAGTTCCCCTGTTGAAAAGCTCAGGTGGGTGTACTCTGGCTGTATTGGCACTGTCAGAATGTCACCGGTACTGTACTTTGTTTAAAAAAGTAGTCATCACCCATGTTGTGGAAAAAAATTGACATGCTGACAGTAAAGGGAAAAAAATTAGGCCTTCATAAAGTAAAAAGCCATAGAAGACCTTGCTGAGGGAAGGGCTGCCTGGGAAGGGCTGCTTGGTTGTTCAGCTGATGATGCCGAACTCTCCCTGCTGCCCGCAGGGTGGCCTGTGGAGAAGGAAGGTCCATGGGGAGGGAGAAAATGTGAGAATTTTTATCTGTGAGCTGGCACCCAGCTGTGCACGCAGCTGAGCAAAGCCAGTGCTCCCCAGGACACACACATGTGCACAGGCTGTTGTCCCCAGCAGCTGCTGAGCTCCACAGACAGCTCTTAGAGCAAGTTCTGGGCCAGGCAAAAACCTGCCAGTCCCACTGATGGCTATGGCCACATGTGGGGTTTCACTTCCCTTCCTCCCTCATTCATGTGTATTCCTGCATGGGGGCCAGGGTCAGTGTCCAGGCAGTTTTTCAGAGCCCCAGGTTGGCTCTAGACTTGGGAGACTGCAGCAGGATTGGAGGCAGCCAAGCTGGAGACATCTCAGCTCCTGGGTTGCAGTCAAATTAAAACACTGCTATGGAAAGCAACGGGGCTGTGTGTGTTGGAGGCACTTTGGGGAAATATCAGAGCGGTGCTTGTTGAGTCTGGTGGCGGAGTAGCCACTCTGTTTTAATGATACCTGTGTGCAAAGGCCACAGCTGCTGTCATCCGTTTCACATTAGTCTGACTTTCACAGAGCAGACATAGCCTAGGGTGCTGGAAAGGAGAGAAAGGTGACCAAAAAAAAAGAAAGAAGAAAAAGCCGTTCATTTTTCACCACTTTTTCCATCCCTCTGAGCTGTGATACCAGTCTCTGGCTGAGCAACAGTAATCTTATCCAGCGTACTGTTGATTTAAGCCGCTTGGATTTATATAACTTTGGAAATGGTAAACTATATTAATTTGCTGTGTTTTCAAGGGAAAGTTATTTATTGAGAGACATTTTTAACTCAAGTGCCAGGAGCCTTAAATCATTATAATAAATTCATGCTATTCAGGGTTTCTTACATTGTAATAAATTTGTTTTAAACATGAATGAGGAGATCCATGATTTCTTTAATATACTGTTATGTATTTCCTTTCAAAATGACACAGCTCACTATATCAAGTGGGAGAATAATAGTGAGAGATTTACAGCACTTAAGAATAACACAGCCTGGGAATGTGACATGTGAACCAACATGGGGCAGGGGGGCTGGAAGGTGCAGGGAGCCCACCGCTGCTCCCGGTGGCCCTGCCGAGGGTTAAACAGCAGCAACGGGTCAAGATCAGTGAGTGAAACCCACAGCTTCGTGGGAGGCTCCCTGCAGCGTGGGAATCACAACATGGCCTTGTATTTGCTTCCCATTTTAATGTGCAACGTGCCATCAAAGCACCTGAAAGGTGACAAGGACCGTCTGACCTGGGAGGGTGGCTGCCCAGCAGCTGCTGGGCTGGGATGCAACCTGAGCCAGAAGTTTGCTTGCTCCCTATTCCCAGGGACCCATCCCCTCTGGCTGTGCTGGTGTGTGGGGAGCAGACCCCTCGGGGGTGACCAGTGGCCCTGGAGTACAGCGAGGAAACAGCAGGTAAGCACTCAGATAAATTTCAGTCTCTGTTCTTAATCCCTGACCCCCCATTAAACCTCCGCTGGCCCTTTCGCTCACTGTTACACACATGGACAGCTGTGAGCACAGAACAATAAAACTTGCAGCTGGCTTTACATCAAGTCCTCCCAGCTTAACAGGGAGGAGGAGCTGGCACAGACACAGCCTCGGTGGCGTCAGCATCCGAGGGCTGAGACAAACCCACTTTGGCAGCGCAGTCCTGGCTTTTTTGGGAAGCAGAGCCCCTGTGCCCCATGTAACATCTGCTGAACTTTTGTCCCAGCTTCATCTCATCATGCAGTGCTGCAGGAACGAGGTCTCATGTTTGTGATGACCTTGTGTATGGGGTTGAGTGGGGCAGAGCATCACAGTGCCCCAAACTACAAAGGCCAGTTGGTTTTCTAGTATCTAATGAGAGCAGCTACCCCCCAAGATACCTAAAAACCTTCCAGCTCCTCAATGCACAGCCTTGCTGTAGGGAAGTGAGGAGTTGTCCTGCCATGATGTGAAAATCTGCCCCTCTGGATGCCTGTGCTGGGAGGGAGGAGCTTTTCCCTGGCTATGAAGGGTTAATGGGTCTTTGATGGGTGTGGCTGTAGCAGAGGGTTATTAAATGCTGCTAGTTCCCAGGGATGGCCCTGCTGCTGCTCCTCACCTGGCTGCAGGTGAGATGTAGAACACTGAGGACTTCAGCTGCCCGGGGAGGGCTGATGGTGCACTGAGGATGTCTGTGGGCTGCTGGCATCATGGGCTTGGACAGCTCGGGAAAGGGGAGGAGGGGACGGGAGAGGGCCTCTTGTGCTCGGAGAAGTGATGGCAGGACCTCATCTGTCAGTGCAGAAAAATGTCTGGCCAATAAACTTGCCAAACGTCCCTAATAAAGGGCTGGATGTGTTCTCATGTAGAATGGTTTTATAGGGGACAGCCATAAAACGTGCACATTGCCCTTTAAAATGCCAGGACAAGGATTGATTCCAGCAGGGCAGAGGGAGAGGAGGAGGGAAAATGAGGCTAATTGGAAAAGGGGGATAAATCCAGGGGCTCATTTCTCTGCTGTGGGTCCCCAGGGTGTCAAGGAACAGTAACAAAGTGGGATTCACTGCCTTATGGGCTGTGCCTGATCCTGGGTTTCTCTGCTGTGTCCCCTCCACCCTGGTGCTGGAGTGTCCTTTCTGGCATCTGTTCCTGCTGCAAGACTCTTGCTCCTCCTGATACCCAGCCCAGGGAAAGCTGTGGAGATACCTCCATCAGCCTCCTCCTCATTTGTGCTTCTCCTTTTAATCCCAGGAAACCAACACCCATTGCTTCCTCCTGCCAGTTCCAGTAGCTGTGTCCTGCCCGCCCAGTGGTCCCATCACCACCTCATCTGTCCCTCTCCTTCTGGTGATTTCAGCTCCCCTGTATGTGGGAATGCACCACTGCTGAGAGGTGAAACAGAGGCTGGGGCAGCAGTTTTGGGTCCCCTGTTCCATGGGCAGGGCACAGCCTATCCTGGGGATGCAGCTGTCTGTGTGTGCTTTGAGCTCTGCTTGAATAAACAGGAGAGAGGAAGCTGGAGGGAGGCCCAGGGTGTGTTTAGTAGAGATCAATAAATATATTGTACTCCAGCTCACTTTTAATGCTGCAGAAAACAGGCAGTGATTTCACTTAATAAATGTAGACAGTGTTGCAGAGCTTCAAGAGCATCTATCCTGTGAGACAGAATTTCTGCACCACAGGGCTGCACATGACCAGTGCCTGGTGCTATCCACAGCTGAGCCTCATCAGCTGCCATGGGCACAGGGGCCAGCCTCTGCTTTTTCATTTTCTTCTTTCAACTTCCCTGGACAGAGACATTGGGCAGCCAAACCCCCATGAAATCTGGTGGAGGGAGAAATGAAAAAATCCCAGTCTCCTCCTCAAAGTCACTGAAAACCTTATGGACTTGACCATGGGTGGAAGGTGGGCAGGTACTGGAGAGATGGAGAAAGAAAGAGACAGGAAAAGCCAGGTTTTTTGTTGGCCAGGACTGCTTAAAAAAAGTTTGTCAGTATGGATTTGTTGGTATGTGCCAGATCTCACTTGTCTGCCCACTCTGTGCATGTGGCACTGCCAGATTTCGAATTTGCAGAGTCCCTGGCAATCCCTTTGGAGCTGGAGGTGACACCCCTGAGAGGGAGGGAGGTGGTGCAGGCAGGGTGCTCACATCCCCTGGCTCTGAAAATGCTCTTTGGCTACCCATGGTGATTGACAGAGGTTCTGAATTCTCCAAACTGAATGGTGCCCAGGTCTAGGTCTTTCATCCCTGTTCCACAGTTGTGACGTTCAGAACAATGTCCAGGCTCCCAAGGTCTGGATTTGCTTCTTTGCTCCCTCTTGGCTCAGGCCCATCCCTACTGCACTCACCACAGTGAAATTTTCATTGAACACAGTTTTAGTTCTGGATTTGTAATTAAATTTAAGGGCTGGTAAATTTTGCTATGAACATTTTTCTGGCTCCCTTCCTAAGCATTTGGTCTGTTCAAATAGTACTTAGTGTTTTGCAGATGCTGTTGGATGTTACACTGCCAACCACAAGTATGAAAAAAATGCGTGATTTGGAAAAATACTAATGCATTTGAGGTCTTGTTTTTGCTTTTATTATTACACTTCAAAGCTTTTTTTCAATGTTTTTTCAGTTATAAACTTATGTGGCACATGGGAATATCGTCCTAGCACTTGACTCCAAGAGCTGTGACCTTTCCACTTCATCAAACTTATGATCAAACCATGGGCACGGCAGCATTGCCCATAATTGCTTTCTGAATTAAAACATTTCCTCCAATCTCCAGTAATAAGGAAAATGAAATCTTCAGGTGGGGTTTAGTAGTTCACCCTGAAAGAGTTCCATCTCATTCTAAACATTAAGCCACGCAGTGATTTCTGGGCACCTCTCTGTTTTGAGACCCGTGGGAGAATTAACTCAAATTCATTTTTAAAGGGGATTAATTAAACTGAATCTGGACTCTGTTTCAACACTCAGAATTAAGATAAGTTGAAGTAAGACCCCTTCAATTAACCAAAAGAGATGAGAGACCTCTTTGACATCAAATGAACGTGCCTGAGGAGCTGCTGGTGTGGTGTGACCAGTGCTTTTTTCATATATTTAATTCAGACTGAAAGACCTAGTGTAGACAATCCTTGGGATGTTGAGACTGGGTGTGATCACACTGGGAATATCCACCTTCCCAGGTGTTCTGTGAGGGGACAAAAGGTGTGTAAGATGCAGGCTGCTCTATAAAAAGAGACAATCAGTCTTGGTCTGTTCAGAGTCTGGTGACGCTGTGGAGCTTTCAGAGGTTTAGCAACAGGCATACTCCTTAAAAAAAATCATAACTGCAAGACTTTCATCAAGGATGGGAAATCTCAACAGAGAAGGTAAACTGGAGATAAGAGCTCCAAAACTTTTGTTGTCTGACCAGGTTTTGTACCATATCACTTTGAGTGGGGTCTCTTCTTTGTTAATTTATAGGGAGGGGAGGGGTTAAAGTTTAATCAGCTTTTGTGTACATTGGGAAAAATTTTACTTTGGAGTAAAGGCTCAGACTCCTTTAGCTAATTAGATACCAAGGTGATGTGTGCACTATGTACACTTCTGACAGTTTCTTTTTCTTATCTCTGCCATCAGTTACTTGGCTGTGAAGTCTGATGTCTGAAACTCTGCCAAGATTTCTGAATTGAGTCCTTCGTGTGGGATTTCTCCACCTTTTAGTTCCCATTTCAGGGCATAAGAAGTTTTCTGTTTACTTTTATCTTTTTCTTCCCCTCCTTTCTGTTTTCTTCCAGCTGGGCATCTGACACATGATTTACTCTCAGCATCTTGGAGACACTCTCAAAGTATCTGTGGGCACTTCTTTTTAAGAGAACTGGCCAACTCACTTTTCTGCAGCAGAGGGGTTCAGAGTGTGGTGAGAGTAGGGGAAGCTCATGAATTTGTTCTTTCAAGCTTTGTGTCAATGTGTATTCATATGGCATTTTCCTAATATCCAAATAAAGCTGTTAAATTCTTGAGTGGGGTGTCTGAGGGGCATCCCATGGCTTGGAACTTAAGATCCACCCATGGCATGAATGTTCCAGTGGACCTCAGTGTAAAGTCCAACTGGGGAAGGACAGATTCCCACCCTGCCACCCCAAAACCCACTTGCATGTCTCCTGATCAATAACCCAGCAGGCAGTACAAGACACTAGACTTGCAGAAGAACTGCTTAAGTACCTCCTAGAAAATGCCAGTGAGAGGTCTGGGCCAGCCTTTGTGGTCTTTTGGAGAGCTAGGGCAGCCGAGGTGGGACATGCCAAGGCCACTGGGGAGCTGTGTGGAGGGTGGGGTCCGACAGGATCTCTGAAATCCCTGAGTGGGCTGTGCTGCACTGACAAGTTCCTTGAGGGGCTGGGGGTGCTAAGGGCAGTGTCATCCAGAGTGATTTGCTAAAGGTCATTTAGCAGGTCCTGGGGGAGCTTGAACAAGCCCCACAGGTCATTGCCTGCTCTCACACAGGCCTGAGGATCACGCAGCCTCTCCCGGGTCAGTGCTCTTGGACTGGTGCAATGTTCTCCCACCACAACACTGGCCTTTAGAGAAGGATATCCTGTGGGTGCAAAGGGGTGCAGGAGGAAATCTCCCAGGAACAGTCTGAGAATTGGTGTTTTTGCTGGTCCTGGGCAGGGAGGCAGGGGACCTTCCTATCCCTTCACTAAAGGAACAGCACAGAGTTTTCTGAGCTGGAAAATTAAACTCTTTACATCAGAGAAATCCAAAGCCAGGAATTAATTTTGGAAGAAGAGCTCCCTATTTTACAAACTCCAGCTGCATCTGAACAGGTTCAGTGTGGCTTTGCTAAATGCTTCTCTGAGCCCTGACAATCTTTGGAAAGGAACGTGGTCCTCCCCGCCAGCTCCCCAAGAAGGTGAGCGTCAGCACGGGATGTGATTTTTACAACTTCTGCACAAAGCAGCTTAGCAATGGGCTCACTGGCTGGTGCAAAAAGCTCCTGGTGCTCCACTTCGTTGCTCTTTCCTGAATGTCAGCCATGGCTCTGCAGAGAATTGTTTGCAAAAAGGCAAATGAGTCCAAAGAGAACATGGTAAATGTAGCCTTGCATTAAACTGGAGATTTTTAAGATGCACATACTCCTCTTTCTCTAATATTAGCACTGTCCTGGGCAGGGTGTGCTCTGGGCCAAATACTTCAGGGGCAAACTCATAATTTTCCCACTTCCCATCGCCTACCCCTGGATGGGATACACCCACTTGGTTCAAGGGGCTGTAGCAAGATAAAGCATGAACTCCTATGCATGAATCCAATGTTCTCACAAATAAAACTGGAGCCAGATTCTGTTGTTTTTACTTTTAAAAGCTAATGCTATTTTCCTTCCTTGCAGAAGGAGTTGATTGACCAAAGGCTGCTCGCTTGGTGTTTGCTTTGAGATGAGGTTAGAAAAAGAGAAAGCCTGGACAGGGTAAGGAGTTGGGAAGCAAGAAGAAATTTTCTGAGGTCTGCAGAGTGTGAATTGCTAAAGATTTAAGGAGACTTGCAGTCAAGGGGCTTAGCTGAAAATGTTTCATTTTGACACAGAGCACACAGACTCATTATGGCCTGCTTCCCAATTCTGGTTGTCACAGAAAATTCCTCGAAGGAAAGAGCCATTCCCAGGGGTATCAGGGTGCTGGAGTAGGCAGAGATGTGCTGACTGAGCAAGGGTGGTGAAGCTGGCTGTGTGACCAGCGAGCAGAGGCATTGGTGTCTGATTTGGATCACAGGATGGTTCAGGTTGGCAGGGACCTCAGGAGGTCTCTGATGTACCCTTCCTAAAGGCAGGGCCAGCTGTGAGACTGGACCAGGCTGCTCAGAGCTTTATCCTGATGGTTCTTGTAAACCTCTAGGGATGGGCATGCTTTAGTCTCTGGGATGGATAGGCTGCCTGGGCAGCTTTGCCAGTGCTTGACTGTCTCCATGGGGAAGAATCTTTTTCTTATATCCATCCCAAACCTCTCTTTGAGCATAGCTCAGAGCAGTCCCCTAACTCTGGCACCACTTGCGAGGTCTCAGCCTCTATCCAAGTTGTTGTTGAAGAAGTTGATCCAGACTGGTCCCAGAACTGACCACTCCAGTACTCCTTTTGTCTCTACTTTAGAGATCTGCTGGAGAAACTGATCTTTTCCCTCTGTGTCACATGCCATCAGCTGGGGGACACCCCAGATGTTCATCACATGGGCTTGGCTCATCTAGCCAAAAAGACAAAGATCCCTTTTTTGAAGCAGTTAACATCCATAAGAGCCAGCTAAAGGTGATGGCTATTTTCACCAAGGATTTGCCTCTCCTCCCTCAACCTCATTCCCTCTGCTCTCCCACCAGCAAATAAAGGGAGAAGAAATGATCACTGGAGTCCAGCTGGGGAAAGCTAGACTGAGCCATAACTAGGTGAGGCAGTCTTTATTGGGATCATAGGGTTATGGAAAACAGAGTGCAGAAATGCTAAGAGGAAATTACAATTGCTCCCTTTTAATTTTTTTTTTCCTCCCTCTCCTGTCACTGGTTTTTCCTCCGAGGTGTTGGGGTCTTTCCAGAGGCAATCGTTACTGTTAATGATTTTAGCTTGTTGGCTATTATCACATTTGTGCCTGGGGACTGCAGCTGGCTATCTGGGCTCTGGCAGGCCTTGACAGCAATCAGCTCCTTCCAGCTTCACACTAATTTTCTCGGGGGAGCTCAGAAGAAAATACTTTTTCGTTCATTTCCCCCTCTCTTTCTGCGTGTCCCTCCTTTCCTGCTTTCCTGCCTCCCATCTCTGGGAGCTCTGCCCCAGGACGGGGGCACACAGGGGAGTCTGCTGGAGAAACCTGCAGTGAGGTGTGGGGCATTTGGATGTATCCGGGGCGAAACACCCCCAGGGAGGAAGCACCCCGGCTTTTGTTACCCAGGCTGTATTTGGGCCCAGGTTTGCATGGCTGCTGATCCCCCAGCTGTTACAGAGACAAGGAGGGATCACTGTGGTTATTTCATGAAAAGTGTGCGTAGATCTTTTTCAGTGGCTCAGCCCAAGCGTGGAGCTTTTACAGTCTTGAGTTTAATATTCTCTTTTTTCCCTCCATCATCATTTTATATTATTCAAAGGAAATCAGACAGCCTTTGAAGAACAGCTCAAAGCCTTTTTTCTTACTTTCTTTTCTTCTTCTTCCTTTTTTTTTTTTTTAAAGGTGGGAAAGAGTGGGAGCCACCTGGTACATTTCCTTTCTCAATTCAGTGATTTTATTCATCGGGGAAGAGATCGCTTTGCATCTTGTTCTTTAAAGGGATGTAAAAGGCAGGTAAGATCTGTATTTCTAAAAGCCCCCAAAGAGAGTGCTTTTCTGTAAGGGTGACCAGCATCTTCCTAGCTCTGAAAGCAGCCTGGCTGGGGAAAATGTGACCACTCATGTGGGGAAGGGCTCTTGTCTGGAACCACTGTTACACTCGGAGCTGCTTAGCAAGCTCATTGCTCTGAGGCATTCCACTGACTGTCCAGACTAATCTGGCAGGCTAAGAATCTCCGAAGACCACCGAAGCAAGTGAAGTGACCATCAGGAAACATGTTGCCCAGCTGTAAGTTTCCTTTTGGAGGGTTTTTGTTGGGCACTGCGTTGGCAAGGGGACCTTTTCCAATGGCAAGTGTTTTTCCCACTGGAGAAAGGGAAGCTTGAGGCCGCAGCTTGTCAGGGGTCAAGGCAGGTGTCTGCTTTCACAGTTGTCCTGGGACCCACCAGGTGCCTGGTAAAACCATCCCCTCCACAGTGTGTATGTGGCAGCTTTTGGCCCTGCTGAAACTTGGGCTTATGAAGCCTGAGAGAGGGTCTGCGAAGGGATTTTACCCAACTCCCCACTGAGACCACTGAGACACTGGTGCTCAGCGGGTGTTTTCTGAAAAGAACCATTTTCACCTCAGTCAGAGTTAAAACACGCTCTGAAATGTGGCATTTTAATGAGTTTACAGGCACCATGCTGTCACATTTTCCCCCACCCCTTAGAGGTGGTTAGGGGCACTGTGTGGCACTGCTAGAGGATGTCCTGCATGCTTTTGTTTAGTTGCCACCCTCCTTTTCCCCTAGTTTTGCAGAGCAGAAAAATCCCTTTACAAAGAGTCATGTTCCCTACCAACTCTTTTCTTCATGTCCTCTTGCTCCCCCTTAAAAGGCCCCTGCTTGGGGCTGTCCCAGGGCACACGGTGGCTCCACAGGGTGGTGGGCGGAAAGCAGACATCACCAGTGCTCTGGAGATGTGGAGATGTGGAGCTTCCTCTGGATCTTCCCTGTGCTGCTCAGGACCTTCCAGACCTGCCCAGCTCTGCTGCTCTCACCACTCTGAGAGGTGCATAAAACAAGTCATCAACCCCAGAGGTAATGGCCTCTCTGGGCAGGCTGCCAGTCATTTAATGTCTTCGCTAATCATCTAGAAGTGGGAATAAACAACATGTTAATGAAATGTGTGGGTGAAGCTAAACTGGGAGGAGCTAGAGGGGCTGGTTTGGACAGTGGAAGTAAAACAAAAAGATTTGGGGAGGCTGGAAAGACAAGCAGGGAATTATAGCTTGATGTTTGGCTTGGGAATAGTGTGAATACAACTGGGCAGGGAAGCAGAGATAAAAAGCCGTGTGAGGACATTAGGTGCCTGGGGGTGAAGAGCAAATGCAGGTTCTATCTGTCACACAGCTCGGCTGCACACTCCTGAAGGTGGGGACACAGCAGTGTGTGTCCATAGAGGGGTGGGCACAAGAGCACACCTCTGGAGCAGTGTGTGATGCCTTTGGCCAGGAAGGTGTGGGGAAGACAGGCAGTGGGGTGGAGAGAGAGTGAAACCATAAGGAATGCCTGAAACACTACAAAAAAAGTCTGTGCCCCACATGAGTGGCCTTTGATGGAGAAGGCCTTTGAGTGAAAAACACTATCAAGCCTGTCTGAAATTGCAGCACATCATGGGGAGGGAGTTCCTTGAACAGAAAGGAGGCTTTTTACTCAAAGGCACTATGTCAGTTTCTAATGGCGGGATCTGCTGACCATGGGTGATAAGAAGAGTCACTTTATTTCAGGCAGAGAGGATCTAAAGGGTTTGGTTTCCTTAACCCAGATAACTGGGGCCAAGAGGGGACCCAGTGATTCCCCAAAGATTCCCCTGGGGGCAGAATGGAGGAAAATGCTTTGTGGCAGTGCTAGAACAGGAACAAACTGGTGTAAACATGCCTTGTGTGAGGAATCTAGAGGTAGTTTTCCAGGCTTTTTTGATGATGGCTGGCAACAGTCTGATCTGGAAAAAAGAAGGAGCAAAAAAGGAGCATGTTCTGAGGATGTCCCTGTACTAGCAGTGGAAATTGTTACAGTGCTGACAGGGGCTGAGTGGGTTCAACAGCAGGTCCCTGCAAGTCCTGTGTGGACAGGACAGTCTAGGTGTCCAAACAGGAGATGGTCAGCAGCCCAAGGGGCCAGTGTGGAGGCACTGGAAATATGATCAGAGATCAGTCAAAACCATCTGAGTTAGAATTTTCAAGTGACATTTCTGTTGACATTTTTGCCAGATATTGGAAGGTTTTGAATGTGCCAATTCCTTTTCACCCTTCCTTCCCTTCAGCTTTCCCTGGCAGGAAAAAAAAAATCATATTAAAAAGAAAATGGATGAATATTTAATGAAAACGTGCAGCCAGTTCTCTGCTCTGTTCATTACAGAATAGCTGTTGCAAGGCACCAAAGCCCCTTTGCCCTGGTCTGAGCTTTCTCCTGGCTTCATAGATTGCCTTGGGTTCATTTCATACTTGGTCTGGGTTACTAAAAAGATTTTCTGTGTTGCTGAGTTGAACGTAAACTTCTCCCACATCTCTGCTGAGTTCCTTAGAGGAATTTTCTGAGGGAAGCATATGAGAACCTCAAGAGTCTGAGTTGTGGAGGTGAGTTCACCTGTAAGGAGTTAAATCCCTGTGCCAGAGCAGGTAAGATGACAGGCTGAAATTAGTCAGTAAGTTTGTGGTCTCATCTTTCAGTAGGAAAACAGAAGGAATTTGTGATACAAGAGGCCTGAAAGGAGGTTGACCTAAAATTCAGTCCTAGATGTGGACTCATTGATTCCAAACCAGGGGATTTTAGGGGGAGGAAGGGTGGCAAAGGCTTATTTCAAGAAAATGGTCTACATAAATGTATCAGAAGCATGCCCATGAGAGAAGGACCTACATGTGTGAAGAATCTAAAGGCAAAGCAGAGTGGGAGATTTATTAGGAGAGGCAAGAAGGCCGCCTCTCTCATCTCTGCTCCTGGCTTGGGTCTTTCCATGTCCACCCAACTCTGATGCTTTTGCTGCTCTCTCAGGGAGGGAAAATAAAACAAGTCATCAACCCCAGAGATCGCAGCCTCCTGGGCAGGCTGCCAGTTGTTTAATATTGCTGCTAATGATCTACAAGCAGAAGTAAACAGCACGTTTATGAAATGAGTGAAGGAGGCTGAACTGGGGGAAGCTGCAAGAGCTGGTTTAGAGAGGAAATTAAACACGAAGGTTTGGGGAGGGCAGAAACTCACCAGGGAGAGTCAGGACAGAATTGGTTTGTGGGTGGTTCAAGGGGATATAACAGTCAAAAAGATGAGGAAGAGAAGGATAGAACAGTGCTAGGAATTTTCTTATAGCAAGTGGCTGGCGAAGGCCCCTCAGTAGGAATGAGGAGACAGCTCTTTGTGAGAGAGGTCAAGAGTGGAGATTGCCCATCAGAACTGGAGCCCAGCCTGTTGTCTCTTCTCCACTGTGGTGACTGCCCATGGATTTACCTCTCATGGGAGAGAGCCTGACCCAGAGCAGAGCATAGCATTGCTCTAGCCCAAAGCTCTTTTCCATGATACCTAACCAAGAGGAAATATACTTGCCTGGCACTGGTTGCCTGGAACTGAACCAGGAGTCTTGAGTCTAGCCCAGTGAGCCAGATGTGAGGAGTGCAAACTTTATATTAACGTAGCAGATCTGGAACTCACTGGATTTATGGATCCTGCTTGTCTTGAGTACAGGTAGTGGGAGATGGAAGCTCTCACCAGTGCCACTACCCAGAGACAGCAGTGGGATGAGTTTGTTGGCATCCAGTCCTTGTATGGCCTGCAGGGAGGGAGAAGTCACTTTGAATAAATGGTCCCCCCAAACATTTCTTTCCTCCTGCTTTTTTACCCTTCCCTCCCCCTCATTTGAAATTCATTGGCTCTAATTGCAGAGGTAGTCAAACTTTGGCTGCTTCTGAACTGCAGGTCTTCGAGGGGACTCGCACGCTAGACAGCGAGATGAATGATTTATTATTATATTATTATTTATTCATTTAAATTCATGAATGCTTATCCAAATCCAAAATTGCCCAATTTCATCCAGATCTGAATTTATAGATTTTCAGGCCAGATGGGACCGCTCTGATCAGCAGCCTGACCTCTGGCATCGTGCAGGCCAGGGAACGCCACCCGGCAATTCTCACGGTGAGGGGAACCTGCACCACTATGTAAATCAGCATTATCAAGCTCAGTGGCTTCTCTGAAATGGTCTCTAGTGGAATCTGTGAAATTGGCCGGTGGTTTGCAGCTCTGCTTCCCAGGATGTGGCTGTGCATCTCAGAAAAGGCAGTTTCTGCTCTGCTCCTCTGTCTGGGAGACAGCTGTGGAGAGGGATACCAGCAGCAGGTAAGGGCCAGGGGATCAGGCACTCTTCCCTACAAATGTGGGATGGACAAAAAGTGCACAAAATGAATAAAAGTCCCTATAGTGCTAACGTGAAAAAAGTTGCTTTTTCACAGCTACAGAGGCTACAGAGCCTCTGTAGCCAAAAAAGGCTACAGAGGCTTCCAGGAGCCCAAGGGAGGTGAACACCCCAAGCCAAGCATGGTGTTTGCTGGCTCAGGGGGAGTCTGCATGGACATCTGAGCACAGAGAGCTGCGGCCTTTACTGTTCCCATTTCTTCTCTCTTCAGGAATATCCTTCTCAATTTCCTGACTTTTTTCACTGCCTGTGTTGAAGTCCCTGAACAGTCACACACCACTGGAACCTCAAAAGCCAGGTGGCATTTTCTGTGGGTTGCCAGGGTTCCAAAAGAAGTTTGGGGTTTGGGATGTGTTTGGGAAAGAAATTGAGAAGTCTCACAGGAAAAAAGTGAGTCATTAAAGGCAGATAAATTTGATAGGAGGCAAGCTCACAATGAGATCCAGCCTACATCAAAGAGGGGGATAAGTACCCAATCTCCCAGAAGTTCATTAAAATGTGTCTGTCCGTACCCCAAGGAAGTGTTAGAAATCCGGCAGCAGAAACAAGATAAAGGAAACCCCAGAGAGATTATCTTATTCTGTTTCCAAAGATTTTGTGGTTTTGCTGTAAACCAGCTACTTGGAAGAATTTCCCCCCTCTCCAGACACTGAAACATTGATTCTATTCTCTTCTTCGCAAAAGGGTCTGGGAAGAAACCATGTCTGTTCACCTCTAGTGCCACAGGTCCTGCAACCCTGGATAGCAAGTTCAGGCTGTGGAGTGGGCTGGCATGTTGAGCAGAGAGACCTGTTTTGCCTTCAAGCAATGGTCCCATCCTGCCAGAATCCTGCTTTATTGGACTTTTAGTGAGAGGAAACTCCCAGCTGGAGAGCTCGGTTTGCACACCGAAGTCATCTTCTGTAAGGCCGTATTTATCTTCCCAAGTCCATTAGATCTTCCTGATATATACAATATATATCAGAGCCCAACATGGGCTCTTATAAAGCACAAACTGGAAAGAAGTCTGTGCTACACAGGTTTGTAGGTGGTTCTTACATCTCCTTCTTGGCTGAGATTTGTTACCTGCCACATGGCAACAATGGTTCTGGTGGTTTGCTCTCTCTGGTCTCATGGTGACCAGAGCTGGCTTGGTGGGCTCACCAAGAAAGACACACCAGCCTCTCAAAATGAATAATTGTTTTGAATATTTTAGCACACACGTAACACAAGCAAGATAGAAAGAAGAGACCCTAGTGGTCTGTGCTGCAGTCATATCTCATGTGGCCCTTCAAAGGAGCTCCAAATACTTCATGCACTCTAACTTTCAGAAATTCCCAGATCACCTTATCCAGGATCAAAAGACAGAACCATTTCAGTGGTCCACAGCAGCAATTAAAGATTAGAAGCATTGTGGCTTTCTTTTGCAATTCAGGCTGGTGAAATTGAAAGGAGGAGGGTGCAATCATCGGCTGGATGTTGTCCAGGACTCTGAGGCTGCATCTATACCTGTAAATTAACTGTAGCTAGGTCTGCTCTCTTGTCTAGAGGCCAGCTGGCACAGGATATCCTGCATCTGTACTATTGAATTCTCTCACCCTCCAAAAAAGGGGGATTGCATCCAAATTGCCTACTGAGAATGGGCACTAGTCTGTGCTAATTCCCAGGCTGTGTCTAGGCATCATTTGGGAGCATCCTAGCTGTATTGTGCCAAAAACATGCCAGGTAATGTTTTAACAACTTACAATACAGAAGATCAAGTTCTAATGTCCAGGGACATTTTCACAACTGTCCATTCAGGTGGTAAAGATGTAGAATAGGAGTTTATTTTAATGCTTTAGCTAGAATATCTTTGGGTTCTGTGAGTTCTGCTGGTTGATCTCCTGTCCTCAGGTCCCCTCTGAAGGTCAATGCACTGCTGGGATCTTCTTTGCCCACAGGCTTCCTCTGATCTCCTGGTTGCAGTGCCACACATCCTTTTGCCATGCTGTGGGCAGAACAGAGGCAGAGGGGACTCAGGAGAGAATCTGGCACTGCAAAGTACCTCAGAATAGCATTGAGGCCACGGCAGTTATCAGACACTGGTCTTTCAGATCTTCCGTGTCTTTCCAGACTGCTTTATAGAGAGAGCTGGGGAGTGCTGAAAGTAATCCTGGGGCACAGAGACTTCATGAAGGAAATGAAATAGAAACTGCCACTGCTGTGGACAAAGTTCATACCATAAAGCCATCCACTCCACAGATTTTGTGATTATGTGCCATCTCAGAGGTCTCCCTTCCAAGAGTGTTTCCCATCTTGTAGGAGAAGCTGGCATTTTGGTGCAGGATCTGGACTGCAGCGTGCTGTAAGCTGATGGCATCTCCCTCATCCAAACCTGGGGTTACACGAGGGAAGGGTCACAAGTTTGGCTGTGAAAGCTGTGATGGTGGCTGTCAAAGGCTTTTTGGGAAGGAGTGGGGGTGAGCCGACCCCTCTCACCCTCGCTGACACCCTGCACCCTGCTAATGGCAGCCAGGATGACTTTCTGCTAATGCAAATGTTCACAGCTGTACTCTGGATGTTGCTGAGTGGATAATGGCTGATGAGTTTGCCTGTAGACAGTCACTCCACTACCAGTGTGTAATTAATTGCTATGTAAAGTGCTCTGAGATGCGGTGCTGCTGAAACGCCGGGTGTATAAATGCCATCCCCACACAAAAGGGAACAACATGCAAATTCTCTCAATATATTTTTAAATACGAGCATTTTTCAGCTGTTTGCTCTTTTGTAAAATTTATTAGGCCCCCTCCTGGGAACGGGGAGGCAGCGAGGGCAGTGCGCATGGATGAGCTGGCTTCCAGGGCTCCGACTGCTCGTGCTGCTCAGCCCCAGACTCCGGGGGGTCATCTGCTTTTCTTCTCCTATTCCCTTAACCTCTGCTTAATTTTTGTTTCCCCTTTTGCTTGCTTGCTTGCTCGCATGGTGAGCTGCTGCCTGCCTGCATGCCTGGGGAGGGCAGCAGGGAAGGAGAATGCTTTTTGTGCAAAGGGCAGAAGCTTGTAAAGGCTCCAGCCTCTGTTTCCTCGTGAACCAGAGAGCTTCTTGTCCTGCTTCCTAAGAAAATGTGTTGTCCCAACTGGATGCAACCCAGACAGGGGTGGTTTCAGGCCATTGGGAGCTGCAAAGGCAGTGTGGTGTGATGTGATGGACAAAACCCTGCCAGGCTATCTGCAGAGATCTAGCACCAGCTCCAAGGAAGGAGTCGGGATGATGGAATCTCCTCCCTGGAAATATGTCACACAACGAGGCTGACAAGTCTCAGCAAGGCAGCCTGAATGGACGGCTGTGAATTCTTGAGTGCTACTGATCACATGAAGAAGGCAGAACGACTCAGTGCTTCCCATGTGGCAGAGAGGAGAGGACATCCAGTGAAAATATCACATAAAAGTTTAAAACAAAAAAGGGGAAGTTGTTTTTCTTGGGGCACACAATCCTGTTAGGTAATTCATTGTGACAACAAACAACTTAAAAAGAAGAAGAGTAAATCTGGTCCGCTGTAGGACCCAATAGTTTGGTTGCCATTGCTGCTCCTAAACATCCAGCTGCCAGAAGTGTGGAGAATATGTGGGGGTGTGGATGTGTTGCAGTTCTTGCAGTAATTTCCTAGGTCTCTGTTGCTGTTAAATGGAGAGAAATAGGATATAAAGACTATATGGACTGGAAATCTATGTTTCTTTTATGTGCTGATATTTGATAGATTGAGCAATGGGTAGTTGACAGATCTTGGACAGAAATTATGAGCAGGAAATCTGTTTAATGAGCACTTTCCTATGGCATTCCTGAGAAGGCAGTCATAACTTAGATGCAAATTAATGTTTCCATCAATGGTCTGGAAATACATAAAAACAACGCTGCTGGCTAAATTGTACAGATAACCTAAAGTTTGGAGGAGTGATTAATATGGCTTGAGGATATGTGTAAAGGACATCAGCAGTCCAGGCATGTAGAACATATATTTTCACAGCATCAAACTGGGAGAGAGAATAGGCACCAGGAGGACAGGTGGAAGAATGGATTAATGAACATCAGCATCACACAGAAGATGAGGGTGGAATGTGTCTCTAGGGATCATCTACTCCAACCTCTTCTGCTCAGAGTAGGGGCAGCCAGAGCAGGTTGCTCAGGACCACATCCAATTGTGTTTTGAGTATGTCCAAAGATGGAGACCCTACAACCTCTCTAGAAATTTGTTGCAGTGTTTTAGCATGATCACCGTTAAAAGAGCTTTTTCTTGAATTTAAATGGAATTTCCTGTATTTCAGTTTGTGCTTCTTGACCTTTCCCTGGCACCACTGATAAGACTCTGGATCTATCTTCTTTACTTGCACCCACCAGGTACTTATACTTATTGATAAGATCCTCTTAAGATCCCCTTCCCTTCATCACACTGGCCAGTGCAGCTCTCAGTCTTTCCTCACACATCAGATGCCCCAATTCATTTGTTGTTTTTGTGGCCCTTTGTGGGACTTGTTCCAATACACTGTTCCCTGCCTGGTACTGGGCGCCCAGAGCTGGACACAGCACTCCAGGCCTGTCTCACCTGTGCTGAGTAGAGGAGTAGGATCTCCTCCCTCCATCTGCTGGCAGTGATCAGCCTAATGCAGCCCTGTTGGCCTTGTTTGTGACATGGGCACATTGATGGCTCATGGTCAGCTTGGTGTTCACCAGGACCCCCAGATCCTCCTCTTCCAAGCTGCTTTCCAGCTGTCCAGCCCCAGTGTGAAGAGTGCCTCTGGAAGGCAACGACTCTGAAGGAGATTAAGAGGTCCTAAAGGAAGGTCCTTCATCTGGACCTGTGTTCTCAGAATGGTGGTGGGACCAGCTGATGTCAGCTTGAAGGAGACTGGTGAAAGGACGGGACTAATTTTACCTTTGGAAGGGGTCGGACAACAGAAACCCAACTCCGGTCTGGGGACATGTGTTTTGTTAAGGAGAACAAGAAATTGGAGAGGATGCAGAAACCCACACGAATCTGGGCTGGAGAAAATGCTTCCAAGAGAGCAATTTGTTCAGCTCAGCAGCAAGCTCGAGTGGCAGCTTGCTGTGTGTGTGCACCTGCTGTGGAGGACTCTTAAACCTCAGAGAGAAAGAAAGGCACAAGACAGAGCGGTGCCCACAAGCCAAACACAAACACGCGTGAGGTGGGGTCTGGGCACTCGTTGTGTTGGTCCTTATCTCTAGGAACAAATTGCCAAAGGTCTTGGAAGAGATTTCACCTGCAGAGGTCTTTGAAGCAGGGCTCTGTAGCTGAAGTTGAACCCAATCTATCAGGTGGCTCACTGGGGTGCTGTGAAGCCTGAGATAGAGGGCTGGGCTCCTCTTGCTGTGGTCCTTGGCTCTGACTTGAGTGTCCCCTGAGGGGGTCATGAGCACAATACGTGATGTATGGCCTTTGCCTGCTCTCCACATATCTGCCAGGCCATGTTTAGCCCCTCTTGATGCGTTTCAGCCTGCATAGGCTGGGACATGAGGTGTTTTAGGGGGAGGAATAGCAGGTGAGTTTGGTGCAGAGGGTGGATGTTACTTGGGGATTGAAGAGATGCCGTCACTCACAGAGCAGCAAGAGCCCTACAGAAGGCTTCTAGAGCACCCAAGGGGGCAGCTGGCTGTAGTCCTTCTGTCTCAGAGGGCAGGAGAGACCAGCAGCAAGAGGCTGTCATTACCTTTAGGCATTGATTGGGCTACTGAACTTGAAAGGAAGAAGCTGTGGCATCTTCACATGGCATAAGTGTCACTCTACTGCAGTCCTGGTGGGTTTCTCAATTCTGTCATGCCTCTTTTCTTGGGTTTTCCTTGGGATCTCTGCTGCTGCTGGCAATAGCAGTGTCTGTGGCTAGTAGGGGGTGTCCTGTGTATTTACCCAATGACAAGCAGACCCAAAATTTTCAGCCAAGTGCCTCTTTAAGCCAGCAAGGGCCACTACCCATAGTTACTGCTGTAGCTTCCTGCAAACAAAGCAGAAATAGAGTTGCAGGACTGTGATGGGGAGAAATCTATAGGCACAAAAGTCTTTTGCTTTTTCTGTGCTTTTACTCATCACCCACAACAGCTTCTAACCCTGAGTTTAAAAAAACCCAAAACAAACCCCTGAAAGTCAATATTTATTTTTCAGTCTCCCTCTCCCCTGCTGTTCGTCTCTGAATTTAATGCTTTTGAAAGGTGAATGATTGACGATTTACTGAAAATGAAGTTAAAATATAAATAATTCCACGATTTCGCTGCTGTATTAAGCAGGCATATGAGAAAAGCCCAGAAGACCAAGGTTGGCTTTTATTATTAACAAGGAAAGAAATTAAATTTAAATAAATGTAATATTTATTAAAATTTCCTTTCACGCTGTTACCTGAGGTTCATAAAACTTTTGAGCTGTGTCAGCTTTGCACTCCCCAGTACATTGAACTCCAGGGAAAACTATAAGCAAATTCTTAAGATCAATGCAAACTACTTCTCCATTACTCAAAAAAGGGAATTTTAACTATTTTTGAAGGCCCCAGGACTCCACTAATCCAGATATAAAGACTTTTTTCACCTTCAAACTTCACAGTTCCAACTACCCTTTCACCTTCTCCCATCCCCACCCCAACACACACAGTCCTTTACACACTGAGGAGAGTGACTACACATCCTTTAACTCTGCTTCCATCTTTCCCATGGCCAGTTGCCAAATGAAATTTGCCAAAAGGAGGAGAAAGCCTCTCTGAAGCTGCCCCTGTGCCCAGCCTGTCCCCATGGCAGTGCCAGAGCTGAGGAGAAGAGATGTAAGGCTCTGCTAGGTGGGGATTACCAGCTGATCCAGGTTTGGGTTTTAAAGATCCTGTGGGACTGGCCTTGGTGTTTTTAATGAAAGAAGACCTGTATGAGGTAGTCTTGCCTGGAACACAGTTGCAGACCAGTTTGGGCCTTGAAAACTTTCCTACCTGTGCCATGCAGGCACACTCATGCTTCTAGAGCTTGACAGAACATGGCTGAGCTCTTCCTTAAAATGGGAGAAATCAAGGAGGAGAAGTTTTAACAGCTTTGAGGGTGTGGGACTAGAGGCTTAGACCTGGTCTTGGGTCCAAATTTTCCTTCACATCAGCTGTGTAGATACCTATTCCTAGAGTATCTGTCACCTGAGGAGACCTGGGGGCTACATGGGGAGGAAACCCCAGGTTGCAGCACCTTCAGCACTGCCCTGTCGTGTGGGCAGGCTGGCTGAGCTATGCCCAGGAAACTGGTCCGAAAAGACTTGACAATTAATTGCCTGAGCCCAGGCTGCCTGCAGCACAGTGTGGTGGCCACAGGACCAGCCTTCAGCACCTCTCTGGTGACACCAGCACAGAGCAAAGCACTTGTTTGTCTGAATGCAGCCTATGAATATAATGCAGCGTGCACCTCTGGTTTGGCTTGGGAGGTATGAGAAATTCAGGGATGAGGTAGCCATCAAAATTTAGCTTAGACACAGTGGAGTCTGCAGGAGTACCAAATACAAATGCTCAGTCTCAGAGGAATTCACCTATGTGTAAGGGATCTCAGTCCCTGTGCTAGTATGTCAATACTGCCCAGACTTTGAAGAAGATTTTGTGCACAGAGGCAAGTTTTTCTCCTGGTGAAGTCACTGGGTGTGGAGAGAAATAGTAGTTTGGAGTTTGCAAAAGTGGATTCAGAAGAAAAAAACTGAGCTGTAAGAGAATGTGCTTTGATGTTGATAAACGTGCCTTGTGAAGGCGCTAAAAAAAAGAAAAAGCGAGAGAAAGAAGGATGTTGAAAAGGATGATAAAGCAAGAAAAAGATCCATGGGATTTGGAAGCATTTGAAGAAACCTTTTTATAAAGCTGTGCTAGGCACGTCCTGTCAAATCTCTCCTGCTGTGAGGAATTTTCATGTTACTTTGCAGATAAACTTGTTGAGAGCACGCTGTCTGCCTCCATGGTGACAGAACGGCATCTCGAAGGGAACGGCCCTGCATCATCATTTCTCCTTCAGTTCCAGGCAGCATCTGTCGCTGCAGAGCTGGGCTGGGAGCTGTGAATTAGACCCATATCCTCCCTGGGCTGGGGAAGCTGAGCAAAGCTGCCCTTGGTCCATTTTAGCCTGACTTCGTCAGGGTTTCCTTTGGACTTGTTTGGGCAAAGCATCACTTGTTCATGAGGGACTCATTGCTTAGGTCTCTGTTCCAAAAACCAGCTCCTGACAATCTTTTTAACTGCTGTTTTCTGTCTCAGGTTTTGGAGGGAGGAAGGGAGAAAGAGGTGAGGCTGACACAGAATGTAAGAGAACCCAGGACTGGAGTCGGTCAGGCAGCATGCATGAGCTATCAGGCAGAAGGAGGAGGGGATGTGTGTCACCAAGGTCTGGCTTCCTAAAGCTGGAAGCGTTAATGGAATTGTACTTCATGTGCCATTCAGCTGAATGTTAAAAGCTGAATGAAAAGTTAACATTAGTTGGTGCCCCTGTAATGTTAACTTTTGACTCCTTTGAAGAAGGTTTAGGTGGAGGAGAAAGAAATCTCAAAGTTCTTAAGCTCCCGTGTGTTTTGTGAAAAAGGGTATGGAGGAAGGTTGTCCTCTGAACTGCCCCTGATGTTCAAGGGTATTATCCCTTCATAGGCCCTGGTAAGCACAGGACTCCCACAAGACAAAGAGAGACAAATACACACACACACACGAAAAAGGACTTGGCCTTCATTGAGTCATGGGAAATCAATCTTGGTTCTTCAGCTCACAGAAACTTTGGGTGGCTCAGCTGAAAATGAGGAGGAGAAAAAGGAATAGCAGAAAATGAAGGCAAGAAGAAAGAAACATACAACACCAGAAACTGATCCAAGTGAGCAGAATATTCTGGATATCAGAACAGGTAAAGTGTTTTTCATAGGGAGGGAATGACAGCTCTGGGCTTTTCATGCTTGTTCTCAGCTCACACCTTTTCCTGGTGAGACCAGCAATTGTGCCAGTTCTCCATGGCCTGGAATTGCAGGGGATAAAGATGCTTGTCTTTACCACAGATCTGTGTAAGTCAGCTGGACAAGTGTCTTTGAGGATGAGGCAGTTTTGCCCCTATCTGCCTTTTCCTGCTCCATCCTTATCTACCTCACTGTCACTGCACTACCTCGAGACATCTGAGGCTCTTTCTCAGATAAATGTTTTCTTAAGGTGTGGTAGAAGACTGTGTTGGATATTTGAGTTCCTGCATGGAGCCGGGCAGGGCGTACCTGTCTGGGAGGCAGCTGTTTTCAAACATGCTCTGCCCTTGGGCTGTTCTCTCATGGTGACTATTGTACCTGTGTGATCTTGTTATTGCACCTTCACCCCACCACTTGTTACACTCAGCTCTTCCCAAAACGAGATCCCAGCTCTGTAAGCCAAAGATTGCTTTGGTTTAGGCAGTGATTGAAAGGCAAGTAACAGCTGGCAGCCCTGACTGAAATGTATCCCCTGAAAATATTTCTCCTCAGAAAATTGATCTTTTTTTTTCATTAAATGGAATCTTTCTATAAAGCAGTATCAGTTCTGTAGAATTTTTCTAGTTTTTTCTTTAACAAAATATTTTTCACCATTTTGGTGTTCTTTCCCCTTTTGGTAATTTGAAATTTCTTTATGTCATTCAGCTTAAAACAGGAAAAGTCCTACAGAAATGTCTGCCTGACAGAAGTTCTTCACTTTTTTGTTACTTTGGGTTGTAGAACAGTGAATACGTCACAGCTGCTCCCAGTGTAACACTGGCCACTCAAAAATGAACTCACCTTCACTTAGCCAGTCATGTGCTCCAAGTAAATGAATGAGGCCATTAGTTTAATAGAGTTCTGTGTGATTTTGAGGGGATTGTTTTTGGGTTTGTGGGCTCAAATCCTCCTTTGGACTGCAAGACATTTGAGTTTTGCATTTCTTCAGAGTTTACATCAGTACCCTGGAAAGGAGGAAGGCAAAGAGGGAAGGGAAGCGATAAGGCAGAGTATGGGTGAGGAGGGGAAAAGAAGGAGAAGGTGAGCATGTGTGGGAACTCCAATGCCAGTTTCATGATTCCTCCAGCTTGACTTTTAAGGGATCAAGTCTTCCAATTCTTACAGGATGGTCCCTGAGGCCATGTTAAGTCACCCTTGCAATTACTGTCTTTAAACAGAAAATTTGGAGTACTTTAAGAGCATATTCCCTCATATTAAGAGACAGCACAGATATGAAGCGGTGTGCTCCAGTGAGCTGGAGTTAACTCCCCATTTTTCCACCTCTGTGACTCCGGTACCAATCTCTGGTAATTTTGCTTTAGCAGCTCGGCTGCGGCGCGTTAACTTCTGCTCTGTGAGGTGAGGACACGGGTATTGCTGCGGACCACGGCGCTCCCGCAGCTGTGCTCAGCTGGGAGGGGCTGCAGCTCTCCCCACATGTCAGGCAGAAGTGTTTCAGGCTAAGCCTTTATGATAAATTAGGGAATGTGGTCAGCCAGAAACAGCCGGAGCGCTGTTTTATTAATCTGCGGGTGGATAACAATAAAAATGATGAAAGATCTAATCAGCTACATTATTACCTGGAGGTTGGTGGGGCCAGGAGAGAAAAGGGGTGTGTGGGTGATGTTGGTGCTGGGGAGAGTTCAAAGACAGGGAGAGGCAAGAACATTGTCTTCAAGCACTGTCAGTAAAATCGAGGGGTGAAAAATATTTCTAAAGATGATACCTTCACAATTTTAGCCTTCAGCACCCCTTTCTCATTTGCCATTTTATGGCTTTTTAAATCTGAGATACTTTTTATCAGACAAGTTGCCCATTAGTGCCTGATGCTCCCTGTCTGGGTTGCACCTTCCTCCAGTTCCCTTGGGCAAAGCCATGCCAGGACACCAACGAGACATTCCCTTCCAGTCTGGGAGAGGGTGGGGAGATGCCTCTTTTCTGTACTGCATTTACCTGGTGTGTCTTTAAATTTTTCCGCAATACTTAGGAGACTTTGGTGACAGGAATTAGAGGGGTGGGCATCTCACTCCCCTTTGTCATTCATTCTTAGCTGGAGGGGTGTTGTACATGGTGAGTGGGATGCTCATGGAGGTGCATAAAGCCTTTTGTGTATTCTCTGTGTCCCTTTTCAAATTAGTTACTTTTCTCTTTCTTTTGGTGCAGTCAGATAAACACAATACAGGAGAGTCCTGTCTAAATACGTGGATATGGAAGAACTGGAAGGCTCCAAGTCTCCATTAAAGCTTTGATTTGGCAGCATCACAAAGTCTTGCAGTCAAGACATCTGTATGCAAATGCATTATGGACAGATAAAGACCCTCTGTTCTTCTCTCTCTGTCATATTTTGCGTATTATTTACTTACAATTCATGTCTGTCTCATAGTCTCTGTGGTAAAAGCATATTGAGGAAAGTCATCTCCTTTCCCAGCAATTTTCTCAGCTTCTCTTGATCATTAACATGCTGGAAACCACTTGAAAGAAACACTGCAATTTTTTAAGGGATTTTATTCATTTATTCATCAAGGTTAAGGACCCTGAAAAACTGCTGTCTACATCTTTTAGCACTTACTTCTTTCAAATCTCATATACATTATAGTCCTCAATCTGGAGTTCTCTTCTGCTATGAGGTTTTCTCTGCCCGTATCTTCTGTTGCAGTCTGAATATACAATAAACCCCTTTAAAATTAGTTATACTGCTACAGTTGTCAGGAGAACTCAAGTAATCTGATGAATTTAGTAAGAATTCCAGGCTGTGAAACAGACACAATGAAATTCTCTCCTTCAGCCTTCTTGCCTCATTATTAAACCTTCAGTTTATAGTGTGCAGACAGTCGTGCACTATAATTGAGGTTGAATTGCCATTCTCATTATAAATCCCCTTTTCTCGCGTGCTCATAACTTCAACCAACACATGGGCTGAAACTGTGAGCTCTCACTTTCAGCCCACAGTAGAATATTTAACTCCATGATCTATGGGCTTTAGCTCTGCTGCCATGGTCTGCTGCCCCATATATTTCACCATAACAGGAGCTTCTCTTGAGGTTCAAATACAAAAGTTGAGCATTAGCAGGTGTGCCTGGCTTAGGCACCAGACTTGCATCTGTATTTTAGGTAGCTGGTGCCCTGGAGGGGGCAGTGGTATTTGCTAGCCAGCCATCTGAGAGGGTGTTTTTTTCCAAGACCCTATCTGACAATTTCAGTAAAAGCTGTCTCTCTGAAACCTTGAAATGGAGCTGTTCTGCCTCACTGGCTGGACAGGAATTTAGGTGTTTCCTTCATTCACTGCCTAGAACTTAGGTACAGGTGAGATCCAGCAAAACTACCCCCCTGCTTCCTTCTTCTGTGAGGGTGAGGTCTGCAAGCCTGGTCTGAACCTCAGCAGGGGACCCAGAACTATTGACTGGATCCACTGGGACTCTGAGCAACTCTGTTAAGTCCCCAGTGCCAGGAGCAAGGACCTCCTTTCCTCTCTGTATGCTTACGTGTTCTGACTCCTCTCTGCTCTTCTGCCAACTCTGGCATGTGGAGGGAAGCGCTTGGATGCAGTTTCACACACCTTGGTATCAAATCCTCTGAGAAAGGGTCAGTTCAGATGGACAGTTCAATGTTGGATCTCAGTCTGCAGCCAAGAAGAGTAGAACGGAGCAGCCTCATGGCTGCACCACTCTAGGAGGAAGCGAAGGTTTGGGGTTTGGACCTCAGTTCTGGTCTTTGTCACAGATTTTGTGCATGCAGTCTGATGATGCAGTCAGTTCTGATGACTAGAGCTCTGCTGACCCACAGTGACGATCTCAGGCTCAGATGTTGGTATTGGCAGCTAGATGGGATCTTTTCCACTATAACAATGCTTGAAGTGATGCCTGCAATGAAATAAAACAGAATATCTACAGACAGACCATGCTGCAGTGTCCTGGGCACATGCCCACTCCGTGTCTTGTCCACTCTCCACAGGCAGAGGAAGAGTCCCCTGCCCAGCTTCACCACAGGGACTTCTCCCAAGGTGCTTCATGGAGAAGACTCAAGAGCTGAGCTTTGATAGAAACTCTTACTCAGAGCTTGTGGACAGGAGTGAAATGTGAAGGATAAAGAAACGCTAGTATTTGTCAAAAAACCTAAGCCAAAAGGATTTATGTCAAGGCTTGGTTGTTTGGTTGCTGGTTTTTTTTGTTTGTTTGTTTTGTTTTATTTTGTTTTTTTTCTCATATATTTATAATGGGGAGGAGGAGGTGTAGGAAAGACTTGTGCTTGAAAAGGAATTTGTTGGGTTGGGAAGTATGAGGCAGAGAAACAAATGATGTCTTACAGGCAGGGGAACCATGGACCAAGACCAGTCCTGTCTGAAGACAGCTGGCACAGGGGAGTGTTTTTGATGCCTGCTGTCGCAGAGGCCATGTCTGTTCACTAAATCCCTTTCTCTGCCCTCACTGCCATGGTCCAACACCTGCTCAGGGAGCAGACAGAAGCACTGAGGGAAGGTGCTGCCATTTATCCCCACAGTTTATTACCAACCCTTCATTCCTGCAGCAGAGGGGGAAACCTCTGCCTGTCTCTGGGAGTCTAGCATCTCATCAATTTTCCTTGGTCAGCGCTCCAGACTCCTCTCCCTCCCTCCCTGATGTGTGAGGGTGCCCGTGGCAGGGGTTGAGGATGCAGGAGCACGTGGCAGGACCTGAGGACACCATGGCAGTGTTTGTAGAGCTCATCTGCCAGTGCCTGAATCCCTGTTCTCCTCCAGGCGAACAGCTCAGCTTTCTCACACCTCTCCCCCACTTTCTTTGCTCTCCAAGAGCTACTTGTGGGAGTTGAAAGTGAAGTGACAGAGCCCGAGGGAAAGGGGAAAATACAGTCTGTGTCTCTGAAAATGTAAAAGGGACCCTTCTGTGTATTTTGTTCCTCTCCTGATACTCATCCCTGTCCCCAGCTGAACCGCTGTGACCAACTGCACTGAGAATTTTGCTCCAAAATTGCAGTGGAGATGAGAAAAAAGCTAAGGGTGGGGGGGGAGGGGGGGGGGATAGAAAGTGACTCCTGTGCTGCTGGCACGGGGGATTTTCTTTGACGTAAACTTTATTTTGGGTGACAAGGCTTAATGTCTTCCTTAATGCTGTTTCCTGCATTTCAGGTCCACTCACTCTCTGGAAGCTGGTGGTGTTCCCCTGTGTGGTGCATGCATGTTTTCTGATGGTGTCAGGCATCCTGGCATTTAGGCAAAGCACTTTCTAGCGCTGTTTCCCTCCCTCACAGTGGCAGGAGGGGCTGGGCAGGAGCTCTCCAGGCTGCCCTGTACCACCAGGCTTAACAGCTCCTTTCAAATCCTTTCCCTAAGAAGCACTTCTGGCAATCACTGTCCACATGTGCCTGGGCTGGACAGAGTTTTAAGAAGTAGGTTGAGTGGAATAAGGTAGCTCTGAGCTTTGCTGACAGAGTTATCCCTCGGAACAGTGTGAAGGTTTTCTGCAGCCACCAGAGCTGTTCTGAATTTTTAATGAATTAGAAAATCATGCCTCAAGCTTGGTCTGTTCCAGAGACAGTGTGTAACAAAGAATCACCTCCAGTGAACGCCCAGCCCAGAAAATTAATATAGGGTGTTTTGGGTAAATCCAAGTTTGTCTCTGTTCAAATACTATTGCTAAGAAAATTCTGCAGCTCTCCAGTGCAGTCTCTCTTTTGACCATCTGATGAAAGCTTACCTGCAAGACAACTAAGGACACACATTTTAGGCTGAGTGGTTGGCTGGATTTGTGTATAAATTTTTAGGTGTGGGGTTATAAGAAATATATGAAGATATGTGTCAACATAAAAGACAAAAATATTCATGGAATTTTGCTCACTCATCTCCACCTCATTATTATATTCCTCTGATTCAGCCTTCCTCTAATGAACTAACCATCCTCTGTAGAACTGTGGTAGGAAACAGGAGGGCAAAATGTTGTGTGTGTTGTCTGTCAGGCACCATCACTGAGCTGACCTGAATAGTTGGAATGTGTTCGTTTTGTTTTTGTTGTTCCTCAGTGTTGTTTTTAAGCTTTGTGGGCAACAAAATTTTGTCTGTGTTCCTGCAGTGAAGGGTTTTAGGCACACACAGAGTGTGACCACACAGATTATGAGGCCACTGGAGAAGGACAAATCTTTCCTGCTGAAATATTTTTCACAGAGGTCCATCTTGAGTCCTTCTCTATCCTTCAACTCCTTTGTAATCACTAGTAAGAAAAAAAAATTAATTTTGAGCTTGCTGGACTTAAAGGACTTCATTATTGATTGTACATGTCAAGGCCCAAGTGCAGTGCTGCAGTACCTGACAAGACTCAGTTTGTGTAAGCCATTCTCCCATCTTCCCATCCTCTTCCATTGGTTCTTTTCCTTCACCAAGTGCCATTTCCCCTGAAATACTGAAATATCTTGCTAGCTAGCAACTTTTCTGTCAAGTTTTGCTGCTTTTGATTGAACAGTTTTCTCCATTAAAAGTTTACATGTTTTCAATATTTTGGCCCCATCTGGGCTGAAAAATGTAGATTTTGCAGGCTGGATTTTTTTTTTTTTTTTCCCCAGTACGGTCTGCTATGGAGATGTGTGGGAGATTTGGCTCCTCCCTTCTTTCTTGGCAAAGTTCAAGTAGGTCAAATTCTACCATCAATGTTCTAACTTCATCTTTACTCCTTCAAATCCCCACCAGCCTCCTGGACTTGACTTTACAAGTCCTTTCATGTCACTTCAGGCTGTAGTAGGAGGAAGTGAAAATTACGGGCCACAGGCAGGGTTCCAAAAAGTGCTCTCTCTCTCTCTCTCTCTCTCTCAGAAAGGGGCTGGCATCTTTCCACGGGCCTTCATTGTATTTTATAGCCATACTACAGTATTTAACAGCACAATTTAGTAAGTGTCGGTACTCCGTCGTGGAGTGTGGAGGAACTGCCTTATTCAACCCCTGGCGACGTGCGCCGGTTCAAATAATGCACCATGAGGTAAAGTTAATGTTTTCTGGAAATGGAATTGGAGTCAGAAATGCCCTTTTTGGCCATCAGCATAAATACTGTTGTCATCCTGATCACCAAGCAGAATTCAAAACCTTTTGCCCTTAAAAGGTGATTCTCTCTCATGTTTTAATTAATCCCCCACCAATAAATGAAATAATTAAAGAAAATCAAAGTCCCTGCCATGGATTAAAAGTATATCCTAAAAGTATCTGCAGAAGACCTACTGCAACACAAAATCTTAGTGAAACCGTTTCTCACCCTTTTGACTACAGTGCCTCTTCATTCCTTGTGTGCTTTTAATGCTTGGGGGAAGATGGGTCTGGCTGGGATCCTAGATTGCCATCTGATTTAGGGATGGGAAAACAATGACTCTTCTGAGCTGTCACAGAGACCATTTCATGTTTACCTCTGCTGTGCAGCTGCCATCTGTGTCTTACTTTGATTATCAGGGAGGTCAGCTGTCAAATGGAGTAGGAGGAGGCAACAGTTGCATAAGAAGCTGGTCAGATATCATCTCCTGAAGAGATTTTAATATATTCTCCAGACCAGAAAGCTGCAATAGCCCATCATAATTTCTATCGGCCTTACCAGACTCTCTACTCATAAAAAAACCCCAAACAACCCAAACATCAAATCCATGTAAAATCTTTCATCACACTTTCAGTCACAACGACAGGCCCTTCCTGCAGAACTGGTGCGGTTTGGTTTATTCTGTATTGATTTCTGACCTGTAGCCAGGTTTAAGCTGAAGTTTCCTCTGCTTGTCAGCCATGGAGCAGTGGGATTTCCCTTAGCTTAGAGCTGAGTTGTGCTTGGGATTGTGCCTGGAACGTGTGAGTAGCTCACAGATGGTACAGGTGGACTTGGCCTGGTGGGGACAGCCAGTGATGGGTTATCCAGGGTACATCTGGGAAACCACCTATTCTCCACTAGGTGGAACTGGAGCTGCTGTGTGGGGCAGAGTAGTTCCTCATAATGTGCACTGAAGTCCTGGTCCCTCTGCATACCCCAGTATTTCTTTGGGTGAGTGCTTTTGTTCTCACCTCTCACCCTACCCACACTGGTTTTCCTGGAAGAGAAACCCAGTCCAGAAAGAAGATGCAGCAAACCCTGGTCCATCGATCAGGCTGGACTATGGTGAGGAGAGGGGCTCTGGGTGCCTGTCCCACAGCATAGGTGTGATTGTGGTCATACAAATTTACCTGTGTAGCCTTTAATAGCTTTATTTCATGACAATAACAAAGGACATACTCAGAAGGCCCAACCTGGTTTCAGGAGGAGGCTGGATGAGAAAACCACAGAGGTCCTTCCTATCAGCACTGCCATGATGTGGGGTCTATACCTGCTCTGCTGGGGAGGTTCAGAGGGTTGGTGTCTATTGTGGTAACACACATCTGTGCACACCTGCAGCAACCACAAGACCACAGAATCATGGAGCATCCCATTCTGGAAGGGACCTAGAAAGTTCATGTGGTCCAAATTTTCATGGGAAAGGGATGTTAGATGAGATTATCTAGAACCCACTGCAATACAATGGCATCTTGAAAACTTCCAGTGATGGGCACTCTACCACATCCTTGGGGAGATTGTTGCAGTGACTGATACTTTTCACTGTAAAAAATGTCTTTCTTATGTTGAGAAGAAACTCTTCCCTGTGCGACTTGTACTTGTTCTCCTTTGTCTTCTCCTGAGGCTCCTTGCAAAGAGTGTCTGTCCTCTTTGTGGCCACTCTAAATTAATACCATAATTCCTCTCTAGCCTTCACCTGAAACTGTCAAAGTGGGCAGGGTTGTATTGTGACAAGAATGAGCTAGCTGGGCAATGGACTCTCTATTTTTAGAAGTGTCCTTTGTAAATCTCAAAACCAGTATGAGGCAAAGGCATATGTCATTTCACAAATGGGTAAAGTGAAGTGATGCAACCCAGAAACGGTGCTGAGCAGCACTGCCACAGGCTAAGCACTGGTCCATAACCTCCTCTCAAGATGGCATGTGGCTTGGTAACTGTCCAGCTTCACCATCTGCAGAGACTGAAACTCAATTGCTGTTAACGAGAATGAAATTATGGCGATATTAGCATAATTAAAATGAGAAGAATCCTAGTTCAGGGATGATTGATACCCATGGAAAGCTTTGGATGGAGGCAGAAAAGGCAGGTCCAAGACTGTTGGCTCAGATGTTATTTACCTGCACAATTTTTCCAGGTATGGGGGGAAATGTCCTCAAAGAAAAAAAAAAACAACCAAAAAAAGCAAAAAAAAAAAGCTTAATGTGGCTAGTGACTGGTATTAAATAAATGATGCATGTTGGCAGAGCGATAGATGAGAATAGCGGAAAACACATTGTGAAAGGAACCAGAAGAATTGCTGTCATAAATCTCCCCAAACTATTCCAGTCTCAGAAAGGCTTGAAACTAAGCAGGTTACTAGGAGCATAAGGAAGGGGGTTTAGGAGAAACCCACGGCCCTGTAGGTTCATTGACACAAGTTTTGCTCATGTGTCCACCCTCTTAGAAGAGGAGGAACGGATAGCCAGGGAAAGGAAAGGGTTGTGGAAGTGTGACATTGCCACTTGGGTTGTTTGTCTCTTGGGTTTTATTTTTTATTTGAGGCAGGTTAAAAGAGCTCCAGGTGTTCTCTCTAGAAAGAAAGAGATTAGAAGGCAACATTAATCAAGTTTACAACATATTCAAACAAGTAGATAAAGAGGAAGGAAAAAAACACCCTGAAATGCTTTTGTAATGAATGCATATTTTAGCTGAAGAATTCACAGGGGTCGACATGTATATATGCAAAACTAGGGTTAGAAGACAAAGTGGGATTATTTTCAAAGCTCATAAATAATTTAACTGTTGGAAGAAAAATGCAGAGGTTTCTGTTGATCTTATTGCCAAAGAAATGACTTCAGGCCTGATAAAGCAAGGGGCTAAAGGTGTTTTCACACAGAAGAATGACAGAGCATAGCTGTTTGTCTATTACAGCTTGTCACACCAATCGTGGATTTTATTGGGTAAAAGATGGGCATGTTGGGACAGGATATTCTGGCTTCTTTGACACACTAAAATTGCAGTTTCTTGTTGACTTTTGTAAGGTGTTCACTGAAAACAGCTGTAAATGTTCCTATTAACTTATTTTGCTGCAGAAAGAGGCCATTGCTGAATGCTTTTGACAACCCCACTTGGAAAGACATGGGAGGAGCTTTACAAAGGACCAGCCACAGGAAAAATTTGTGGAGCAGAGTGCCCTCTTCATCTGTGTTTCCAGTTACCATGAAAATTGTGCCACTTCACAGTGACCAGGGCAGGTCATGTTAGACCTTTGTGATCTGTTTAGCATGTGCAGTGCTGCATGCCACCCTCACACCCACTCAGTCTCCATACCAGTCATATTGTACAGTTTAGTCATGCAGTGAAATGGCTGAAGATCTCAGTCTCTGTTCCATATAATTTCTGTTCTTGCCATGTGAGGCTGACCAATAACTGTCCCTCTGCCTTGAATTCCAGTTTTGTCCCTGTTTTATATTTTTCTTTGAATTTGCATTTCCAGGGAATGGGAGAACCTGGATTGACACCCCTTAAATCCTGCTTTCCTGTGAACCTGTGGTCTCTTGGCCTTAACACACCTCAAGCCTGTTGTCTGGGAGTTGCTGCTGCTCAGCTCATGGTGCACAGAAACACCAGCACTTCCCTCCTGCACACAGAGAGAACCTGACCACACGTGCACTCTCTGAGGCTGTTTAAAATGGTGAGTACAAACCATGGCTAATCTGTTTCACTTCCCACTTCACTTGGCTTCTCTCAGCCACTGCCTCCCAGATGAGATTTACTGGTTTCCATCTGCACAGAAGCTGTTTCCTAATTTAGCCAGGTGTGATGCTTGGCCATGACCATCCACCCGTCACCTGTGGGACAGGTGAGGGGGCTCTGCGTGCTCAGGCCCTGAAGGACCAACCACTGGGAAGTGACATCTCACCCATTTCCTGGGTCCCTGCCTGAAAGTGCAACAAAAAAGCACCAGCTGGGCTCATGAGCAGTGATAGGGACCCCTCTGATCCAGGACCACCAAAGATTTCACCTGGTGGAGTGACCAGTAGAGTGACCAAAGATGACCTGGGTAGAGGCCAGTTGGGCCAAGTTTGTCCACTCTCACCCCAGCTGCAGAGCTCTGCCCTGCTGTTCTTCACTGTTTGTGATTTGTGGGGAGGGAACTCTCCTTCAAATCTGATGCATGAAAACCTGTCCTAAAATTTGGCATTTGGTTGTATCCATCCCTCCATGGGAGGAAAAATTCCCCGGTTTCTGATTAAACTGGATTTGAACTGTAAGTCTTTCAGGCAAATGTGTTGCTTTATGTGGATTCCTTACTTCTAGAAAAAATAGAACACCTTAAATGTCCAGTATTTCTCTCAAACTCAGCTTCCTCCCAGCACTGTGAAAGCTTGCTAATCAAGGAGAGAAAATATTTACTTAGTAAAGCTTTAAGATCAGGGTTTTGGGCTGGAAACTGAAAGGTGTAAATAAGCCAGATACAGGACAGGTCCTGCTCGAGCTACAGAGCTTAATCTGCAGAGCCAGGTAACTCTCTAGCTCTTTATCCAATTTTGGCTCGAGTTGTTCTGTACAACCCAGAACAGAACAGGATTTTTGACTGAGTGGGATGGTTAGGCTGGGCAGAGGAGCCTGATAACTGTTCCCACACACAGGGCCAGCCTGCTCTCCTCAGTCTTCTGTGTGTCTCAGTCTAAATCTTATGTTTCTTCTCTTATCCTACACTTGACTGCTTGCTGCTTGTCAGCTATCAGAGTTGTAAACAGGGACTCAGACCCTCTTTGGTATTTGGGCTCTGGAGCACAATTAGAAGTGTCCTGGGTAGCTGTCCCTTGGGGTTAGGAGAGTTGGATCTAGAGGGGAAAGTGTCTCATATCAGTGCCCTGGTTGCCAGTCCTCAAACCAAACCAGCCTGCACCCCAGAGCCAACTCTGCTGCACTTGTGTGAAATGTGGTGCCAAGTGTAGTTTGATGGTTATTGCGAGAAATCTGTGTGGTCCTGCATGCTCTGGGGTTGCTACAGGAAGGAGCAGCAACAGAACAGATCAAGTGGAAGGAGTTAAAACAAGGATAAGTTGGGCTGACACTTTTCATCTGTGCTTGTGTGCCATTGTAACAGTGGCTGGGGGCTTCTATTGGCTTGGCTTAAAAAAGACATTGCTAGTGTCTAACGCTTGATGACAGATGGTTCACCAGTGCTGCTAGGCCCATTGTCTCACTTAATAGCTCTTTGTTCTAGCTGAAAGAAGGTAATCTTTTCTTGTAGGAGTTGGTAGGAGGATCTGTGTACAATATGCCTTCTGACAACCATTCCAGTTTTGGAGCCTGTTCTGTAGCTCGCTGAAGCGGAATCATCTCTCTTACCCTCTGTAGGAGGGACTCACAAAGGAGGCATCACAGTCATGATGTCTAATTTGTGGGTGTTTTGCTATCTGGTAGGACTCTCCACGCTGAATTAGGCAATTGCATTCTCTGTGCTGTGTATGGAAGAAAAGAAAATACGTGATCCGATCTGCCTCAAAGGGTGAGGAGAAATTTAGGGCCTCTCCCTCTCCGGGGGAGGGACGCACCCATTTTTGGGATGTCAGGCTGTGGCTCCCCACTGAGGAAGGGCTAACCCACCCACTCACCAGCTGACTGCAAACCTGCATGTTTGTATCTCTTCTTTCTGAGTGCTGAAAGCAATAGCTGCAACCTGGCAACAATTACACCCCAAGAAAATGCCACGAGGAGCAGACTAAGGGGTACCAAGGTGAGAGTTGGTGTCCTGTACAAGGTATATCATATTCAGGAATGGTGTTAGGAGGTCTCCTAGGAGAGGTTATGGAGTCACTCACTCCCTGATTCCATTTCTATTTCCACCTTTTTAAAAGAGACAAGGCAGATCAATGAGAGGAGTTGTCAATACCTCCCTGGACTGACCTACCATTTTATACTCAGGGCCATCTTCTGTGTCACGGGAGTCTCAGGGGGCGAACTTCATCTGGATGGGGAGGACTCTGAATCTGCTCTTCTCGTGTCTCATGTGGATGCACTGCACCCTGCAAGGCTGCTGCTTACAGGTAGAGGGCATGTGCTTACCTGTACCTGTGCAAGGAAACACCTTCCCCAGTCTGTGCTTGCTTGAGGTGGTCCATGCCAAGTTCAGAACTTACCAGACTGAGACCCAGAATTCAGGATGGCTGATGAATGCCATGGTGAGAGGATGTTTGCTTCCAGGGTGTTTCTTCCTACCAGACTTTGTTGTGTGTTTACCAGTGCTGACATTACACAGGTTTCTCAGGGGCAGTGTGGGGAAGGTTTCAGGTTGTACGGGCACTAACAGAAGCTTGCACAATGGTGAGGGCAAGTGTGCAAAGGGATGAGGTTTGAGAAACCTGATCGTGCTGGAGATGTCCCTGCTCACTGCAGGGGGAGTTGGACTAGGTGACCTTTAAAGGTTCCTCCCAGCTGAAACAATTCCATGGTTCTATGACACACCAGAGTCACCTCATACCCTTAATAAATGACTCTGATTTGGAACCTTCTGAGTGTTTTTTAGGGATGTGTTTGCCCTAATGTGAGTGCTTACTGTAGTGAGAGAGAAGCTGTGGTATTGAAACCCGTTTTAAGAACTGATTTCCTCATCAAGTAGAACAGCAGTGCTATTCCAAAAGACATTTTCCGATTCAACAGTTGGCTGCCTTGAGTTTGCAGCCTGTTCCCATTTCCTTGTCTCTGGAGTGGCAGGACAAGTCAGGCTGTTTCAAATGAGCTTTGCTAAGGGATATTACTAAGGAAGAGCATCAGCAGCTTCCTTCTCCAAGTGGTGCAGAGCACAGTCTTGCACAGTGTTGCACTGAAACACCTGGTGATGAGTTTCCCCGCCTGCCAATCCCCCTGTGATGTGTGAGGTATTCCTGGGACCACAAACACCTTGCACGGTTCTAGACCTATAGGACAGTCACTGCCCCCAGGTCATATTTGGGACTGGAAGAAATGTGCTGTTGGAAACTGAAATATTGGAGGTGAAAAAGTCCTCACCTTGCTTTGCAAGGACATTTCCAAATATTATTTTAATATTTGTTATACAAAGGGAAAACAGGCAGAGCTCTGCAGCCTTGTTCAAAGTCTGTATCATCCTTTAATAAAAGAAAGTTTTCTAATGGACATCTGCCTGGAGTGCGGATGGGATGGAGGTGGGGAGAGGAATTGTTTCACCTTGTGTGTGCAAGGGGAGAGTGGCTCAGTGGCTATGTCAAGAAATGATGATATGGAAAAGCGACTCCAGGAGGGGATGAACTTCTTTCTAAGGGACATGAAAATGTGATTATTGGTTGAGGTGTCTCCATGGGATTCCACAAAGAATGACAGCAAACTATACCCTGTTGTTGTACTAAATGTTGCCTTCAACTTTCAACTACTCATGGGGATGTGACTGCAGTTTACTGTAATCATGGTGGTACCAAGGAGCACATTGGTGAAAGATGAATGTTTGACCTTTAAAAACCCCTTTAGTTTCATGTAAAGTGATTTAGCAGCTACAAATTATAGAGAGGAGCCAGCATCAAACATGCAGTGGCTTTTGAACCTCTGTAATACAGTGTTCTGTGCGCTGATGCACACAGACATGCAGCTACAGGCTTTCAGGTAGACCTGAGCTCTCTCTTCATTTTCATTGCTTCAGACTGGGATGTTTCTTTGGATAATTGCCTGCCCCAGCAACACAGCCCCATGTTGAACAGGTTTGTGCCGCAATTTGTTTTGCTTTGCAGCACCTGCAGTGTAAATGGATGAACTTCTGGAGAGAAGCATGGAGTCTCTCTGAGACAAACACTTAAATC
This sequence comes from Aleadryas rufinucha, assembly GCA_013397815.1. Classification (NCBI taxonomy): domain Eukaryota; kingdom Metazoa; phylum Chordata; class Aves; order Passeriformes; genus Aleadryas; species Aleadryas rufinucha. Next base: position 187,138 of record VZTH01003434.1, on the reverse strand, counting down.
AGGGCTGGTGTGTCTGTACAGCCCGGAGAAGGGTGTTTTAACCAGCCATAAGTCCATGTCTACATTTGTGCTTCAGCCCATTCTGTTCTAGTCTGTGCCTCTACCACAGCCAGAGAGCTGAGTATGGCAAGCATCCATCCCTTGGTCTAGGCAGCAGTGTGGTGACAGCAGTGCTTTGTTCCCCAGCACACCAGTGTAAATGAACCTCCAGTGTAAATGAACCTCCAGTGTAAATTGAGGCCCCTTGTGGGACCTCCCTATCCACTGGGGGCTGAACTCAGGGATTTTACTACTCTTGAGCTTGCAGTGTAATGCATGGGGATGTCCTGGGAGAAAGGTCAGGACCAAGCATGGTCTCTCTTGTGTCACTGCTTGTCCTCACATCCAGATTCCCCACTCTGGTAACCCCAAAGGTGTCTCTGTAAAGTGAAACATTTTTAGGGGTATTGACCTAAGCCATAGAGTCATCTTTAACAGTGTCTTCTGATTTCCCCTTGGGAGCTGGTTGCCCTCCATCACTGGGTATTTTATTTGCTGTGTATTGCAGGGTACCTGAAACAAGACTGGAATCTTGTCTCACAATCATCAGTCAACAGCCCCCAGCTGTATCTCATTGGCCAGAAGTGTTCCCAGCTGGATGCCCCAGGGGTGCAGCCCATCCTGTTTGGATGAAATGGATGTGTTCTTGCAGATACATCAGGATGTGACTCACATTGCAGACACACAGCATCTAACCCGAGGAGGGTAGGGAAGAGCTCTGGGGAGACTGAAGGTCCCAGGGGAGGGTGGGGAAGGTGGCCTGAGAAGTGGGGAGACAATCAGGCAGCACCTTTTAGTTCTCTCTTTGTTATGCCACTTTGGGAAATTGAGTCTTCCTTTTTTATTGTGGGGTTTTTCTCCTTCAAGTAGTGATTTTCATCAGCCCTCCCCCACACTTAATTCTCAACCTGGCTCAGGTAGAAGGTTGCACTTTTGTCTGTTCATCCCTGCTGCTCAGGACAGGATGCTGAATAACCTTTGGAATATAAACCTCTTCTTACTGGAGATCTAGTCCTCATTTTCTCTCTCAGAGATATCTGAGACCAGTTCCCACATTTTTAGCCTACTCTGTCCTCTGCAGAACATCTTCTCTGCTGAAAAGCAGGGATGGGTTTGATATGTGTGCTCTGCTGTGTTTGCCTTTACCTTTGTCAGAAAAGCAAATACTGACCATATTCCCTCCTTGTATTCATCATCTTGTTTATATTTCATTTATTTCTACTGCCCTGAACAGACTTAAATAACTCATAGTATTAATAGTAGGAGTTTCTACTAATAGAGCTCCTTCCATCTGTGGAGTTCAAATTATGGACAAGCACATTAGACTCATTTAGAGGTGGATTTAGCCTTTGCAACTTGTCCAAATGCAGATGTGGCTACAAGAATCAGGGAGAAAATGCAAAGGCTCCTGATCTCAGCCCCAGCCTCAGCTCAGCTGATCTGGTACAGCCATTTCAGGGGAAAGAAAAATAACCATTCAAAAGACGAGATATGAGGGATGCTCAGGAAGAAATTGAGCCTCGTCTCTGGAGACTGCTGAATTTCACAGGGTTTTCCCAAAGCAGTAAAAGGAGCACTGTCCCGAGCTTTGGCCTCTATACTTATCAGCATGAAAAAACCATGAGCGTGAAATCAAACAACAGGCTTCAAATGGGAGCTACAATGACACTAATTTGTATGTACCATTATTTGATCTTCTAACCTACTAGGTTTAAGGTAAACCACACTGGAATATCAAGCAGACATTAAATGAAACAGTGTCATTAATGCAATCCAATGAGATACGTTTTATATAACAAAGGGATTTGTTCTGATACTCAAACAATGTATATTAATGAAAGAGTCGAAATAGATTCATTTTGTTCTCAAAGCAAACACATTAAGGAAAGCCATCAAGAAGTAAAAAACACGGCTTTTTTTTTTTTTTTTTTTTTTTAAACTGTGCTTTATTTAGGGCTAAGCTGGAAAGCGTCATTCAATAATTACAGAAGATTACAAGGAGTTTTAGGGAATTGAGAGTGAAAGAGCAGTTGTATGGAACTGCAGCTGCGTTACACATCTGTACTTCCTAGCTGTGGGCTCAGTTTGCTTCAGTCCTTACTCTGGCAAAATGCTCGTTATATCCCCATGAGAGTTTTGGAAGAGTAAGGACTGCACGATCAGGCCCAGTATGTAATCAAAATTAACATTAAAAAAAAAAAAAAAGAAAAAAAAAAGAAAAAGGAAAAAGAATAAAGAAAAAACATTCGAGATCGAGATAAAAAATACTGAGAAAAAAACCAAACAAGAGCATAAACCGAAAAACAAGAGTATAACCAAATAAATAATCAAAAACAATTATCACACTGCTCAATCGATGCAAACAAGTGTGAGAATGATGTAAATCAAGTTTTAAGACTGTGAAAATAAATTATAATAAATATGATATACTTTAAAATATATGTGTTCTTAAATAATTCATTGTTTTTTCTGAGTCAGATTTTTTTAAAGCAATGTCTTATTTTTAACTGCTCTAAAGTCATTTACCAAAGATAAATATCGTGCTTTCATTAAATAGTTTTCCTTGTTTTTTCTCTATCATTACAATTAAAAGTCCTACAAAATATGCAAATTTATTTACAGAAAACAGAGCCAGCATCTTTTTTTTTTTTAAACATCCCCCTGTTTTTCAAAATTCCTTGTAAACAGTTTCAGAAATTCTTCAAAGAGATTGTTTCTTTAGTTTACTTTTTATGTTTTTTTTTTTTAGGTTTTTTAGGTTTTTTAGTTTTTTTTTTTTTTTTTCTTTTTTAAGATTAAGGTACTAGGCTAATCCCTTGCCCTGAAGGTTTCTAGAGCAAATATGGAAGCTACTGAAGCATAGGATGATGGGAATTTTGCGGACAGCAGATCATGAAGACATGAAGCGTTTAGCTGTGTTTTGTTGTTCAAGTTAGAACTAACGTCTGATAAAAAGACAGCTGTTTTTTTTTCCCATTTGCATTGTCTACAGAATTGAGTCTTGTCTTGTTTATTTTTTAATAGCTGGAATGCTTGCAGTTAAAAAAGCTGCCAAAATAGCCATTTTTCTCCTTTTTCTCCTCGATAAATAACAGCATCCAACAGCAATTGGCAGAGAGTAGGAATTTATGCTCAATCTAAACTCTACAAAAATTACAGTTCTACAACATCTTTGTTTTTAGCATTAACGCTAACTTCTATGTAGTATTATTTTTTTTTGCTTTTTTGTTTTTTTTTTATTTTTATGTTGTCTAATTTTTTCTATTATATAGGTATTTTAAACTTTCTTTTTTTAAATTCTGTACAACTATTAGGATTTTAAATGGGGAGAGTTAGAAGCATTTACAAACCTTTTTGTTTTCCATTTAATATCAACCATCTTTCCTTTCTCTTTTCTATGCCTTTTTATGTACTTAATTATGTATTTATTTATTTACTTTTTTTTTTTGCTTTTCATAGATATCCATCTTACCTGCCTTTAACAACGCAATCCTTGCGTAGTATACAGAAAACCATATGAAAGCTTCATAGACTCTAATTAATGTATAACCAAAGAACCTCCCAAAGTATCAAAGAACTATTATCTTGCCGTTTTAAAAGCATTTAAGCATTTGTATTTTTTTTTTTGTGTTTTTTTTTTGGTTTTTGTTGTTTTTTTTGTTTGTTTGTTTTTTTGTGGTTTTTTTTTGGTTTTTTTTTTTTTTTTTTTTTTGGGTTTTTTTTTTTTTTTTTGGTTTTTCTTTTTTTTTTAATTCTCTCTCANTTTTTTTTTTTTTAGGTTTTACATATTTCATATAATCGCTCTCAAAAACTGTTTTAGGAACAGCTCAGAGAAAAGGAAAGAACTTCCATATTTTACATACAGCTACAAGTCTGCGGTAAAAAGTTTTGTCCTTTGGTCCCTATATAGCTAAGGAATGACAGATAAAGATGCTCAGTGACTGTTACCATGGGTCTCGCATGGTAACTGCATCCTTGGTGGCAAACAGGCACTCCTTTGCCAGTATCCAGGTTTGCATCTCCTGTTTGAAGAAAAGCCGCTGTGGTGATATCAGTGTCTCTTCAGAAATCCCGGTTGATCTTCCTCCTGCTCTGATTTTACTTTATGTGTTTGTTTGTTTTCAAGCGCATGTCCTTCGAAGTCAGCAGATGTGATACTTTTCTTGAAGAAATGTTACAGTCTAAACAATCAAAGAGAGAATAGGTCTGAAGTCTTCAGCTTGACTGATATTTGCTGATATGTCAAAGGTGTAATCCAACAGTTCACTTTTTTTTTTAATATATATATACTTTTTTTTTTTTCTAAATGTGGCCCATTCAGCTGCTGCCCTAAAAAATGAAGAAGATCATTGCAAATTAAATCAAAAAGGGGAGGGGGAAGTAGGGAAGGTGTGGGGGGAATATTTGAGACAGGGGGGGAAAAAAAGACCTAAAAATGAAAATGAAATTAAAATCAAGCCTGTTCTTTTGGGCCCAATCCTGCTCCTGTTGAAAGTAATGGATGATTTCTTCTCCCTTCAATTGGGACAGGATGGGGCTTCTGCTTTGGCGTTTTGCTTTTGAAGGCCTTGGCTCTGATTCTGCTCCCACTTAACATCAACAGAAGGATTCCCCTTGACTTCAGTGGGAACCGGATCAAACCCAAAGTAAGCAAGGTAGTCACGATCATGATAAAGAAAAACACAATTGTTCCTAATAGTAGTAGTAATAATAATAATAATAATAAATCAAAATAATATTAGGGCGTGTCTATGTAAATCTGTATCACTACATCTGTGAAGACAGCGGCATTTTAATTACTTTTACATGCCGCTTTACAACGCCAGGTCACAATCTTGCTTGGCAGGCTTTTGTAGGGTGAAAGGCATCAGGAAAGGGTAGTTCTATATTTTAATGGGGTGCCATCTCTGACAGTGTATGAGCTTTCTGTGGAGACGTAGCTGCCAATAACATCTACTCCTTTGTGAATGTCAGAAAGTAAGACTTTGAACAGGCAATTTATAGGAGGTTAAATAAAAAAGACTGTTGGAACAAACTTTTTTTTTGAAAAAAAATTAAAAAAATAAAGCTAACATTTCTCAAATAAAAAAATTATTTAAAAAAAATATAATCATGATCCGACTAGGCTTGACATTTAAGTAGGATGCTTAATCATTAAGGATTAGCTCTTATCTCCTTCTAGCAAGCAGGTTCTTCTTATACACTCGGTGATTTATTACATCAAGAAACTTAGAAACTGCAAAAGGTCCACTCTGGTGGAAAAGTGTCATGCGGAATATCAATCCATGCTGGCAGGTTTTCACACTGTTGGTTCAACAAACAGCAAACCGTACACAGCAGTCTAAACAATTACAACACCAAAAATAATAATATAATAAAAAAATAAAAAACACTCGTCAAGGACCCTTTTTCAGTTGTAAACAAAAAGATGCATTTTGCTTTTTGATCTTGATGGGTTTTTTCCCACTCATTCCCTCCCTCCCTCTAAGCAATTAATTTTTGCTGGAGTTGCTGTAATACGGCACCTTAGAATTAAGAATTCTTGAAAAGACATACAATGAGGCTTTTCTTGGGGTTGCTTTTTTTGATTACTATAGTTTGCAAACTACCATTACTATCATTAGTCTTTTTAGTTTTGATTTGGTTTTTCCATTTTGTTTTTTTTTTTTTTTTTAATTTTTAGAAAGTGATTTGAAATATCCTAAGGGGAAAAAAAAAGGTGTCAATTGAAAAAGGCCCCAATTCTCCGGAAAAAAAAAAATAATCACAAGATTTTCAGTGCAAAAAATTAACCACACATTTTTCTCTCTATTTTTTTTTCCAAATTATCTGTAGTTATAACAATCCCATTTTTTTTCTAAAGAATTAGGAATCCATCTTTTTTTTTTCCTTCTATGTGACATCTAAAGAAGCATAAAACGCTGACGAGAAATCAAACGACAAATAAAGAAACCACTGCAAGCACCAAAAACGAAACGAAAATGAGCACAGCAAAAAATTGTGGCAGCACAAAGTCAAAAAAGGCACATGTGATCATGACTGGCCAATCATCAACTGATACAACATCCAAGAAAAATGCTTCAATCACGGCACCTGCACGAAACTTGACGGCATGTCATGCAACCAATTCTTAGCTTGTTACATGACGCCATCATGTCACACTTTCAACTTCGAGTTGATTTGAACTTACGGCCTGGGGAACTGTATTCTCCACTTTCATGTCATTACGAGAACTTTTTTCCTAGCTCAGCGCGAGACTGTGGTGGATTTGACTGGCTCTTGGTTGGAATTTGATTGAATGACAAAAGAAGAAAAGATTTTTTATATATATATATTTATATATAGTGTGGAAAAAGGGAAAGGTGGGGAAAGAAGATATATATAAAAATAATAATTAAAAAAAAATGTTACAAACACAGCATGAATCAAAAAATTCTAATGGAAATACTTGCCATTAAACTATAGAAAACAAAACAAGAATGAGAGCAAAACAAACAAACTGAACAGAAAGAAAAGAAAGGAAAAGAAGAAAAGAAAGGAAGGAAGAATGAAAAAAAAAAAAGGATGGAGGAGGCCTAGCCAGAGACACACACATAAAACACACACTTAAATGTGGACACACGGTCAACAGCGAACAGGAACAGAGCGTGATGCAGCGGCTGTTGAGGAGAGCATGCACTGAATGGATGAGCGCAGACACAGATCGGTTTGCGGAGTCTGGAAAATAAACACATTCACTGCCAACCAGAATGCTTTCGTTAGCACCGGCCTTCCCCGCACCACCCCCAGCCGCCTGCGCTTCGCTGGATGGCTGGCCAGAGTCCTCCGGGAGCCTCTCCATTGCCTCGGACGGACTCCGGAGCAGGTACCGCTCTGATTTGGTTTACATCCCAAGTTTGAAATCATGGGGGAGTGATAGGCCAAGAGCTGCTTTGGCGATTGAGAATAAATAAATAAAAAAACCCAAAACAAAACAACAACAAAATAAAGAAAAACGAAAAGGAAAGCAGCTACTGCTGGTTGCTGCATGTCCATTTAGCAGTTCACAGGACGGTGGGCTCAGAAACAGCAATGCTGGTATGGTGTGGGAAGCAGACTTGTAGGAGGACTCGGATGATACAATGGTCCCTAAATCAGCGTCATTAAAAGAAGGACATTTACTCCTTTGGCATTTAGCTCTGGCCTGAATTTAAAAGATAATGATAAAAAAAAGGGATAAGAGAAAGAGGAAAAGAAAGAAGAGAAGAGAAGAGAAGAGAAGAGAGGAGAGGAGAGGAGAGAAGAGGAGAGGAGAGAAGAGGAGAGGAGAGAAGAGGAGAAGAGAAGAGAGAAAGGAGAAAAGGAGATAAAGCAGAAGTGAAAGAAAAGAAAAGAAAAAATAAAAGGAGAAAGGAAAAGAAAAAGCAAAGGACAAAGAAAAAGGAAAAGGAATAAAACCTGCAAGGGGCTGGTTGCTAAAATCTGTAGAAACACCCTGTTCCTTTCCTATGAAGGAAAATGTCCCTTTACTGGCCCACGGAGTTTTGCCTCAGCAAACACCAAAAATCACTGCACACAACAATACACTTGTCTCAGTCAGCAGCTCTGCACCCTGTTCCTCAGGTATTGCCTTTCTGTCCCTTGGCAGGGCTCATATCTCTCCTTGCAGCCTATTTCTGAAAAGTCACTGCACACGAATGAAATTTCACCTCGTGTCGGGGTGTCACATGAATACTGTTGGCAGTTCTTATCCTGAAGTCATGCATGCTGGCTAGCGAAAATTCTTTCCCCAGCTTGCTGTTTGTTTGTCTGGGGTTTCTTTACTGTTTCTGTGAACTGAAACATGCTTTCTTGGCTACAGCAGTTACGCTTAGCTGACAAGAGATGATGCTGAACTAAGCCCCTGATCTGAGCTCTGGCTTCAGCTCCACACTTTTCCCACAGTTGGCTGCTGTCTTGGTTGAAGCTGACTCTTTTGTGATGGCCTGGCCCCAAAGTCTTGCCCTTTGATGATCTGGAAGTGTCAGCCTGAGCTTCCTGGGGTTTGACAAAGACAATAGACTGGTACCCCCAAGGCAGATGCAAGATCTGTGTCTACAGTTATTTCACAAGCCAAGACAAGGAAAACTGTCCTTTTGAAGATGGCCCAGGGTAGAATTGTTGTCATTTGTGTCCCTAGGTACCCAAGAGCAAATAGTGTCAGCTGTACAGCTCCTGAAAGAGGAAAATATCTCTAGCATCCCTCTTACCCCTCTGGGCTTTCTGGCCATGTCATAACACAGGAAAACAAGCGGCTGGGGAAGGAAGGAGAGCTGTCAGCACCATCACAGCAAGACCTGTCTCTTTCCTTACCTCAGCTGTGCTAGCAGGAAAAGGAAGGGTTAACAAGCTTTGGTTCAATGAATGGATGAAGGAGGCAACAGGAATGGGAGAGATCTGGTGGAGCAAACAATATCCTGCTCTATTCCTGGGAAGTAGCAACAACACACATCTCCTGTCTGTGGTTGAAGTATGGGACAGCACCAGCTGCAGGGTCAGGAGTAGAGCTTAGTGGGCAGTGGGTTTACACATGGATGCTGGATCCAGGCCACTGTCAAGCTCGGGAGAGGTTCTTTGCTGTAGTTTTACTGAGGAAAAGATTTAATGTGCAGAGTGGGAAGGACCGGGCTGGTCTGTCAGTGACCACTGCTCTGGAGGTGGTACCACCATCCCTCTGCCTGTCCTCCACAGACACCCTCAGACACTGCAGATGGAACACACACACACATACACACACACAAACATATACATGTACAGATGAAGGATTAGGACTTGCTGAGGCTAAAAAAACAGAAAAAAAAAAAAAAAGCCGCCTGAAAATATTCCTTCACACAAAAGTTACGTGTGGTCATCCTGTCTGCCTAACTTGGGTCTGTACTTCAAGCACCAAATGAAGCTGTCCTTCTAAAGTGGGGGTCTGTAGCAGCTACCTAGTTAGTGGACAGGAGAAGACCCTTTGACAGTCTCTAGGGACATATCCAAGGTCTTGCTCCACTGAGGAAACCATAGCCAAATAAATGTGGTAAATGCCCAACTTCTTCTTGAAAGCACCTAAGTGCCTAACAGCCTGGGACTGTTCTCCTTGAACACTGGAGAGAGATAAGGGCTTGAAGTCCTAATGATGGGATTCAAGACATCTTCATCTGAACAGATCACTCTAGGACAGTATTAGTGGAGACACACAGGGATCGTAGCTCCCAATTCACTCCTGCTTAGGAACTGCTTCAGATAAGACTGAGTCATGGCCAAAAGGAGCCAGTATCTCCGTCGTGGTTATAATGAGGACCATGACTGACTTGCTGTGAAGGGGATAGTTACAGCGTAGGTCTATACCATCAGGGAAAATGAATCTCAGTTAAAGCCATGGTTAGACAAACATAAATCTAGTCCTGTCCTTGCAACCTGTGCTGTCAGCACAGCAGTCCTACTGCTACACACACCTCTGTCACAGTAAAGCTTTTAACAGCAGTTCCTGGCTGGCCTGCGAGGATAAGCTCTGCATTGTGGGAGACACTCATTGCCCATGTAGTGTGGTACTGGGTACTGAGGGAGCTGGCAGAGGTGCTCACTAAGCAACTCCGTTTATCAGCAGTCCTGTTAACCTGAGAAGTCCCAGTCAATGTAGGTTAGCCAGCGTGATGCCCATCCACAAGAAGGGCTGGAAGGAGGACCTAGGAAGATACAGGTCTCTCAGCCTGACCTCAGTGCTGGGGAAGGTTGTGAAGCAGATCATCCTCAGTGCCATCACGCAGCACGTGCAGGACAACCAGGGGATCAGGCCCAGCCAGCATGAGCTCATGAAAGACAGGTCCTGCTTGACCAACATGATCCCCTTCCGTGCCAAGGTGATCTATTTAGTTGATGAGGGAAATGCTGGGAACGTGTCTTTGTGGACTTCAGTAAAGCCTTTGACAGCATTTCCTACAGTATTTTCCAGAAGAAACTGACTGCTCGTGGCTTGGATGGGTGCACTGTTGCCTGGGTAAAAAGCTGGATGATGCTTGGGCCCAAAGAGTGTGGGTGAATGGAATGACATCCAGCTGGGGCTGGTCAGTAGTGGTGTTCCCCAGGGCTCAGCACAGCAGGA
>VZTH01003434.1:90718-176649 GCA_013397815.1 Aleadryas rufinucha | reverse complement strand
CTGTCAGTGACCACTGCTCTGGAGGTGGTACCACCATCCCTCTGCCTGTCCTCCACAGACACCCTCAGACACTGCAGATGGAACACACACACACATACACACACACAAACATATACATGTACAGATGAAGGATTAGGACTTGCTGAGGCTAAAAAAACAGAAAAAAAAAAAAAAAGCCGCCTGAAAATATTCCTTCACACAAAAGTTACGTGTGGTCATCCTGTCTGCCTAACTTGGGTCTGTACTTCAAGCACCAAATGAAGCTGTCCTTCTAAAGTGGGGGTCTGTAGCAGCTACCTAGTTAGTGGACAGGAGAAGACCCTTTGACAGTCTCTAGGGACATATCCAAGGTCTTGCTCCACTGAGGAAACCATAGCCAAATAAATGTGGTAAATGCCCAACTTCTTCTTGAAAGCACCTAAGTGCCTAACAGCCTGGGACTGTTCTCCTTGAACACTGGAGAGAGATAAGGGCTTGAAGTCCTAATGATGGGATTCAAGACATCTTCATCTGAACAGATCACTCTAGGACAGTATTAGTGGAGACACACAGGGATCGTAGCTCCCAATTCACTCCTGCTTAGGAACTGCTTCAGATAAGACTGAGTCATGGCCAAAAGGAGCCAGTATCTCCGTCGTGGTTATAATGAGGACCATGACTGACTTGCTGTGAAGGGGATAGTTACAGCGTAGGTCTATACCATCAGGGAAAATGAATCTCAGTTAAAGCCATGGTTAGACAAACATAAATCTAGTCATGTCCTTGCAACCTGTGCTGTCAGCACAGCAGTCCTACTGCTACACACACCTCTGTCACAGTAAAGCTTTTAACAGCAGTTCCTGGCTGGCCTGCGAGGATAAGCTCTGCATTGTGGGAGACACTCATTGCCCATGTAGTGTGGTACTGGGTACTGAGGGAGCTGGCAGAGGTGCTCACTAAGCAACTCCGTTTATCAGCAGTCCTGTTAACCTGAGAAGTCCCAGTCAATGTAGGTTAGCCAGCGTGATGCCCATCCACAAGAAGGGCTGGAAGGAGGACCTAGGAAGATACAGGTCTCTCAGCCTGACCTCAGTGCTGGGGAAGGTTGTGAAGCAGATCATCCTCAGTGCCATCACGCAGCACGTGCAGGACAACCAGGGGATCAGGCCCAGCCAGCATGAGCTCATGAAAGACAGGTCCTGCTTGACCAACATGATCCCCTTCCGTGCCAAGGTGATCTATTTAGTTGATGAGGGAAATGCTGGGAACGTGTCTTTGTGGACTTCAGTAAAGCCTTTGACAGCATTTCCTACAGTATTTTCCAGAAGAAACTGACTGCTCGTGGCTTGGATGGGTGCACTGTTGCCTGGGTAAAAAGCTGGATGATGCTTGGGCCCAAAGAGTGTGGGTGAATGGAATGACATCCAGCTGGGGCTGGTCAGTAGTGGTGTTCCCCAGGGCTCAGCACAGCAGGAGGCTGAGGGGAGACCTTATCACTCTCCATCTGAAAGGAGGTTGCAGACAGGTGGGGGTCAGTCTCTTCCCCCAGGTAACCAGTGACAGAGCAAGAGGAAACAGCCTTGGGTTGCAGTAGGGGTGGTTTAGATTGGATATTAGGAAAAACTTCTTCTCTGAAAGGCTTGTCGGGCACTTGGAAGTGGCTGCCTTGGTAAGGTGTGGTGTCACCATTCCTGGAGGTATTTAGAAGAGATGTAGCTGTGGTGCTTAGAGCCACAGTTTAGTGGTGGACTTGTCAGTGCTGGATTAATAATTGAATTCAATACTTGTAGAGGTTTTTTACAGCCTAGTCTATACTGTGATTCCACGATACCCTTACAGCAGGTAGGTGACCTGAGAGGGGTGTGCAACTTGCTGCATAAGCCTAACTGTGCCCTGACTATCTGGTGAGTGCCACAGGAGCTGTCACTGTATATCTCCTAAGCTGCAAGTGCAGCCAGTTGCAGGTACAAGCTTGCTCTGTGCCTTCACAGGACCACAAATTTGCCCCAACACTGCCACCATCATGGTGGGCTACCAGGTTGAGTTCTTCTTCCACTGTAGAAATCTACTGCGTCCAGTTACACATTGTTTCTACCGTGTCTTTCCCCTGAGTCCTTATTAGTCAAGTCTCCACTGATCTATCCCTCTTTTCTTGTCTTGGAGGTAAGAAACCTCCTCCTGAAGAAACTCAAAGGCCGTCACTTCTTCCAGCAGCAAAGTGGCAGCCTCCTGTGCTCACACTTAAGCCTCTGATTGTGGCATATACTGATTTCTTCACCTTTGTACAATATATAATAATCCCCACTTACACACACGTGTGCCTTTGCACCCCAAACTGCAGTCAGAATCCTGTCCTTCTGTCTGCTGGATCCTGTGGCCATACACACCTGCTGGAAGGAACTGGAGATCTTTTTGCTACTGGCGATAGATCTTCACAGCTATTGCCACTGAAGATGATCAATATTATTAAAATTCCAGCCCATGTTTTTCTCCCCTGCCTTTTGTACCGTTTCTATAGCAATTTCCCTCTCTGTTTTTGCCTCCAGTGCTGGATGGCTTTGCTTTCCTTGTGCCTCAGTCCTCCTCTTCACTGTACCCCAGTGCCAACCCACACAGATTCCCCCCCTCCCCAGCTCCTGCCCAGGCTGTCTGGCAGAGGTGGAAAAAGGAGGCAGGGCTCTCCAAAACAGACTCCATCCCTATGACAACCACTGCTAAGGCTGTGTGGTGAGCCCAAGATTAGGAGCCCTAATGTGTTAGAGTGGGAAGGGCAGTGCGGTGAAGGGGACTTTGCATCCATGCTGGGATTAAAAGAAGCCTGATCATTTATACCAGACATCAACGCATTTACCTGGACTCTTGGGGTGCTATTTTTAGTGGGGGGGGGGAGGGGGGGGATAATGTTTTTGTCAGATGCTTCAGTTCTAACATCTGAAGGTTAAAAAGGAGACAGATTGTATATGTGAATTTTTATATACATGAAAATGCACACCAACATATCCATATATATATGTACAGAGGTATTACATATACATACACATCAACAGAGACAATTGCACACACACAACAGAGAAGCCAATGTGATCTAACAGGGAGTTGGGAGTTCAGCATTTCAAATGCTAATGTTTTCTCTGTTTAGTTTTTGTGTTGTTTTTTTTTTAAATATGCTTGATGACCCTGCCTCATTTTTCCCATTTATAAATTTAAGATGATGATAAAAATTAGCTCTTAAATTGCAATGCCCTTCTTTCAGATAATTGTATGACTTACTTGCTGTGCAGTGTTGTTACTAGGATTGCTCTCATTTAACTATGTTACATTAAAGAGCTAGTTGAAAAATGACAATTATTTTCCGGAGGAAAATTGTCATTATTTTGGCTTTCTTTCCTGTGAATATTTTTGTTAATAAATAAAACAAATCTGGGGTGGGGGAGGTGGCCAGAGAAATAGATTAATTTTTGCCTTTTTTTAATCTATCTGAAAACCAGTCCGTTTTTAAGAGGAATTTAGTATTTTGAAGGCCAACATTTTTAATCAAGACAGTTATGTTCTTTGTGCTATTTGCATTTCTTTTTTAATCTACTGGAATGAAAATTTGCTGCGGAAACATCCAGTTTGGTCAAAATGTCACTTTTTGGTCATCCCCTCCTCCCCCAGCTTGTTTGATGAAAAATTGTCAAGCAGCAATAGCTGTGTCACCTCTGATTTATCTATTTTTCTAGAGCCATTAGTCTCAAGCAGCGGATGAAAAAGCACCACAACGGAGCAGCTGCTCCTGGAGAAGCCAGCCTGGACAGTCAGAAAATGTCACTGGCTCCCTGAGCACTGTTGCTTTTTCTCACTCTGCCCCTGAGCAGTGGCAGAAGAGGTGGCCACAGGGTGGTGGGGGTCACAGGGGTGGTGGAGGAGTCCCAAAAAAGACGTGGAGGTGTGTGGTAGGAGGAAGGGCTGGGCTGGGGAGAGTGGGATTCAGGGTGAGCTGGTGCAGGAGGGAGCTCTGCCCACCACCAGGGTTGCAGCTGGGAGCAGCTAAGGGCTTGGTAAGGTCTGAGTGGTCACAGCCCTGTCCATCCTCCTCAGCAGCACTCAGAATTTACATGCTCATGCAAACGTAGCCATGGCACTATTCCTCTCTCAGCTCTGTTTTGCCAATCAAGAGCTTTGCAGGCAAAGATCAGTGCAATGAACTCAGGTCATTTTGGGAAGCAGTGATGGTAACTGAGTGTTATATGGCTACTTTTCCAGTAAAGGACATAGCCTCTTTCCCTCCCAGTAGCTAAATCAGTGGGTCCTGGGCCCTGAGGAGCATTTATCCTGCCTCATACAGAGTGCTCACCCCTGCTTTTGCTGCAGGTGAATATTAGGTGGGAGAGGAAATTAAGCTTGCCTTTCTGCGTACAATGAAAGGTTCTTTATTACAAGAGGGCCTCAAGGAGTTTTCTATCTCCTGAGCATTGTACCAACAGTTTAATTAAAAAAATGTACATGGTTGAGAACTAAGTCTAATTCGGAAGCTGTAAGAAAGCCTCTGTGCCCAGTCTCCACTGTTTCTGCTTTTTCCCTTTATAGATTGACTAGACCTTATCAAAATGCTGATGAAACCAGTGCTCCACTCTCCTGTTTTAGTTGCTGACAGTTAGATAGGGATGCCTGCTCTCCTCTTCCTTTCCTCAACAGACCCCTAGGATGACCTCGAGGCCCTGATCAAGTTCAGCTCGTAGACGTCAGCAGGTACAATTAGGCTGCCTGTGCCCTCCTGGCAGGCTGCCTGATACACCCCACCAGTGGCTCCAGTACCTGCCACAAGACACAAGAGCCCCCAGCTGCCTGCCAGGCTGGAGGGGTAAGAATTTGGTCTGTAGCTGCTCACCAGGTACAAAAAGGATGTGCTGGGGTGGTGCTTGTGGGGTTGCAAAGGGAGGAGACCCCAGCCCTTCTCCCAGCCTGACATCTGTGTAAGGAATATGTTCTCCCTCTCAAAGCTGGTCCTGTGCCAGTGGCAGGGCTGCTGGGTCTGCTGGCCTGTGATGTATCCTGGGGCTGTTCCCCAAAGGTGAGACTTCACTCTCCTTCTGCCTAGGCTGTTCAGCTCCGTTCCTGGTCTCTGTACCCCTTTAAATCAGAATGCAGCCAGGAACACATACTCCCAGCTTGCAACACTCAATTACTCCTTCTGATATTTTATTTTTTTTGCCTGCAGTTTCAAATTACCTTCAAGGTGCACAGTGCAATTAGCTAAAAATATTTCCTGCTTAATTTTAATTGCACTAAAACTCTGATGTACCTCCAGTGAGGTGCTGTAAGGTGGAAATTGGTGCCCCAAATATTTCAAATTGATTTAAGTCCAGGATGACTCAATAAGCTTACATAGTTCTATTAATTATTAAATATTAATAATTTTTTGTTTAAAACCCCACAAACATTTTTGAAGCCGAATTCTGTATGAAGTTTCTAAAAGAAGATACTTTTACTAAGGAGATGGTAACTCTTTCTGAGTTGGAGAAAGATTAGACAAGAATTCCACCATATAGTTGGAGTGGTTTCCATGTGAAGAATTCACATCCCTTGGCAAATTTTAGTATCTCAGAATTTGATTCTGAAAACACTTACGCATGTGACTTATGTCTGTGACTCATTTCACTGCTATAGCTGAGGTATTTATATGATTCTAATTTAGAACTGGATCACATTTTTGTTTAAAGCCTTTCTTGGTAGAAAATGCAGGTGATCAGTCAAACATTATCACTGCTTAAAAATAGTCAAAATTTTTGTCTGAGAATTTAAAAAGAAATCCAAAACAAACCATTTTTTTTTTTTTCTGAAAGCACTGAGATTCCCATGATGTCTGGTTCATAAGATTACTTCAAAGTACTTTGAAAAGAGTATTGAGAATAAATCCCAAATTCTGTTTGCATCCAGTTGAGTCTGATCAGTCTCAGTTCTTTGGGTTTCTGGTTCATTGTCACCTCAGATAGCCTGTGCTTATGAAGCATGTCCCCTTGTGCCTGCAGCTGTGCTGGCTTGGGAGTGCTATCATTCCCTGATCCACAGAGCTGAACCAAGCAAATTCAGCAAGTTTCTCACCAATCTCATACAAATGACAGGATCAAGTTAACCTAAGCCTTTTATGCTCCTCCCTGTGCCTAAAACTCAGGATTAACCTGTTTGAGGAATGGCAGTGGGCAAGAGGTGGGATTCAGTGCATGTCTCACCCACTTCCATGGCTGTGAAGGAAGCCTGATAGCCATGGTGGAGACCAGGGCAAATATCAGAAAGATGCTGCCCACCTCTGCAACTCTCCCTCCCTCTTCCACGCTCACCAGAGTGAGAAAAACCTCTGAGCATCTCCACAGCAGCTCATGTCTGCCACTGGTTCTCACACAATTTTGAGGGAAATTGAAGGTGTTCAGCCTCCTGCCAAAGGGCACAATGAGAAGATGAATCTCGGAAAAAACCCAAACCCACCAGCCCCTCGCTGTTGGTGTGCAAGTCCATGCACTTTCTTCCTCTGAAGCAGAACTCCAGGAAGGCAGGTATTAACTCCTCCTCCCCCTCGGGAATACAGGAGACAGATTAAAGAGTAGGGGAAAAAAAGTTATTTCACTGTTAGTCTGCCCCGAACAAGAAAAGGTTCCTGACACCAACAAACTAATCAACGCTGAAAGCTCATGAGGTCAAGCTTTCCCTTCTCCTCCATTATTCTTTTGATTTTTTTCTAACTGGCTGGGACTCGATAGCTCTGGCAAGTCTATAAATATAAAATCCTTTCTTGCCTTCCCCTGGAGCACACCAAGGACCATTTGAATACCCGCAGGGACAAGTTAAAACTAAACAAAACCAAAGCAACTCACAAGAAACAGGTTGTCCAGCCAATCTTCAAATGCTGGCCGTTCTGTAAGTCAGTCCCAAGAAGCTTGTCTCTGCTCAACAGGAATTGGGAAAGGCAGCTTTCCCTCTTAAGAGCACTCCCTCTGGATTCAGTGTTTTGTGTGGAGACTTATGGCCAGGAATGTTAATGCCAAATAACTGAGCTGGCTGAGCTGGAACAGGGTGAGAGCTGGGCTGGAAGGAGGCAGCCCCAGACCATCAGGGTTAAGCTCTGGAAGTGTGGGCTGCCTCCAGCACATTGATGCCTGTGCCTCCTCCCCTGTGCTGCCTTGGACAGCCACCAGTGCATGGCTGTAGGAGTTCCCTGACCTCACCACCAAGAAGAACCCAACCTTTGTATAATCTGAAAAGAGGGAAACATTTGCCTGTAGAAATACTGGCCCCTACCCTATAGAGTGTTTTCAAAAGGTCCTGAAGTCAAATGAGAAGTGTTTGTACACTGTCTTGGTATGGAGGGGAAGTGGCAGAGGAACTGGGAAGATTTATGGTTTGTGCTGCATTGGAAATACCCAAAGGTCCTGTCCCAAAGCACTGCCCATGTTCTCTCCATTGCAGCACAGGGAACTTCACTCAGCAGTCTTTTCATGGCAGAGGAAAGGCTGCTCCCTCCATCTTTCCCCTCCTTGGGCTCTCTGCTGAGATCTGTGCTCCTTCAGAGCTCTGTTGTAGAAAAGGAGGAAAGAAAAATGCCCCTTTCCCTACCAAGGGCTGACAAACAGGAATCATAGCTGCAGCATAAGCTTCTCTGATGGATTCTGCCTCAGCAAAATGAAATTAAGATTTCAGCAAACAAGCTCCAATTCCGTGGTACCAGTAGAACAAATGACATCTGATAATTGCTAACTCCTTTTGCTTATTCTTTGCTCTGTTCACCCCATCAGTCTCTCCAGATTATATTTTCAGCTGAGTTTAATGAACGCCATTTATTAAACTAACACCAGGGTTCTGCTTTGGCCTCAGACAGATGTGCCTGCTAATATGAATCATTTTGTTCAATTGGATTATTCTGATGGAGAGCGGATCCCTGCCACTCCGAGGAGCACAAACAAATGGGGAACAGCTCGCCTCCAGTTGTGACCAGCCTCTCGCCTTCATTAGGAGGCAGCTCCAGGCTCTGCAGGCAGCTTGGCAGGATGGTGTCCCTACTGCTCCCATCAGCCAGCACTTCTGCTCCTTTCCATTTCCCTCCCACGTGCAGGGAGAGCCCAGATTTCAGTGTGGCCTTGAGTCTGGCTTGTCAGGGGGACATGAGCATCACTGCCACCTTCCCTGAGTTCACCAGTGGTGTGGGCAACAGGATTCACCTCCTCCTTTGTCATGATGAACGTTCCTTATCTGAACATACAGCAGACTCCCCTAACTGTGTATCCTTCCCTTCCCAGTATGGCATATCTGACCTCCTTTACATTGACACCTGAGAAAATGTAGACTGCTTATTTGCTATTGATCCTTCTTTACTCTGATCTTCTCCAATTATTTGGGCAAAGGGACAGGGATGATATGCTTTTAAAGGCTTGTATTAATCAGAAAAAAAGGAGATAAAATCCATCTGAAATCTCCCAGACAGAGATTCCCTCAGTCTATCGTTTGGGATTTTAGTGTTGAAAATTTTGGGTCAATCTCTGTAATATGTTGTGTTCAGGCACCAGACATCCATCTATCTGTCTATCTCAATACAAATACTGCCTTCTGTGAACCATAAAACTCCTAGCAGAGTGACATTACCACTTCTCACATCGACAGAACACACTGAGCACACACAACTTGGGGAAAAAATTACAGAGGCAATTTGAAAGATTAGAAGAGAAAAAGCAGAAGATATCTGCTCCCTGAGCATAAGTGGCCAAATCCCACAGCAAGTCTTTAGTTGGCACAAATCATCATTGCTCCCTTAAAGCCTACTTTTTTTCCGCAGCTGAAGGACAGGCCCAGCACTTCTTCAGACACCTGTGAACTTCAGGACAACTCATTTATTCTAGAGCATTTCGGAAGAAAGAAATTATTTGCATTTTAATCCTAAGTGGCATCCTGGGGTTACTGCCAGGAATCCCTGGTGAGTACCAGAAGTCAGACTGTCAGGAAGTGGGTCTGTGCTGAAAGAGAAAAGACCCCAGAGACAACCATGGTGCCAGTCTGTGTGCCTTTACTAATTACTCACAGCACGTTAGCATGCTCCTCAACAAAGCCATCTAAGGACATTAATTCCTCCATTCAGGTGTAAGTGTAGGAGTAACTCTCCAGGAGTGAGCTATTCCTTTACTCCTGATGAGAATCTGTACACCTTTCTCTAAGTTGTATCACACTGGTTTTCATGGGTAATGGGAACAAGGCCAGTAGGAATTCATGTTGGTATTTTGTGTAACAAGGACTGTATGGTCTGTACTAAACAATGCCCTTGTAACCTAAGAGCAGAAGACAGAAACCCCCCAAATAAACCCCCTTCTGAAAGCACCAAATCTCTTAAAACTGACATGTAAGAGCCTGGTTTCCCACAGCTGGCATTGGCCTGCCTGCCTGGTTTCCTTTCCCAGTGTCCAATCTGCCATGATGGAGAAATATGTACCATGCAAGGAGAACGCACAGAGAAAAATAAAGAGCATGGAAAGCGTTCACTTGTCATATGTCATGGCAAATGGGATGCAGCCTCTGCTCATGAGTGGAGATGCTTCAAGAGAGTAGAGAAAAATAGAAAATCTTATCCAGTAAAGACACGTTTTTATCTGACTGCACAGCACACAGGTTTAATGGCCCAATTGTTTCCAAATCCTTAGAAATCAAAGTAGTGAAAACCTATTTTCTTTTGGAAAAACCTGCTTTTAAGAGTCTACCATGACAACCATGGTCCACAGCACATCCAAATCAACCAAAAGATATCTTTGACTTCAAGGACTGGGCATCATAGAGCCAGAAATCTCAAAGGTAGGCATCTCGTCACTGTGAGGATTTTAGAGTGTTATTGCTCTGCATAGAACAGATGCTTCAGGCAGCCCAGCTGCTGGATCTGTTTTACACAGGAAAAAGGGATATCTGAAGAGCTGGGGAGGGAGGATGTATCTCCCAATAATGGCAGAAATCTGCTTTCTAAAGAGGATTACTTGAGTGTGGAACTGCAGCTTTCCACGGGTGCAAGAGATTTCCTTCTGTTTGCAAGTCATTATCCTAAAAAGGCATTTTTAAAATGAGCCACAGTGATATTTGGAGATAGGCATGATCATTCCCGAGTCTCTCTGCTCCAAGAAGACTAGAGTAGTCAGAATGGTGACGTTGCATCTCCCTCTATAATTGCAAATAATTGAAACATCTCTGCTAGGAGAACATCTAGAGTTAAATAAGAAATAGTGGGCCTGAATCCTTGGCTGCCATGAATCAGTGTCACTTCACTGGCTTCAGAGGAGCTGGTGACTGATGCTGCCCAAGAACTTAGCCCGATCATCGTTGTGGTTAGTACTTTTCCAGACAGAGCACTGAGTTTTCATTTACTCTGCTTCTTGCTTGGAAAATGACTTGACTGCTGTTCTCCTTTCCCCTCCAGCTCAGCCTTCTACCCAATATTTCAAAAAGGTTGGATGAAGCTCAGCTAAGTGGAAAAATGAACCGTTTGAAATAAAAACTCTCTTTTTTTCCCTAACTGCAGTCACAGAGCAGGATGAAAGACACCTGAGAAGCAGGGTTTGTACCGTAAACCTTCAATTCCCTGCTACGGCTGAATCAAACACTTCAGAGACCAGAGTTTTGATATTCACTTGTATCTGGCCAAAGTTACCGTACCTATGAATTATTCAAATATGCAATTATTGCATTTGATATATCACTGGGTATAACTGTGGGAACGAGAAACAGTGTTCTAGTGCAGCTGATTGTATATGCCTTCCAAACCATAAGGACATCAATTTAAGGTGCTCACATTGATGGAGTACTCTGCAACCCCTTATTAACATGCTTGCCAACTCCTGTAGCAGTTTTCCCCTGCAGAGTAAATTTCATGGAGATTTTTAGCCTCCCTTTTCTTTATCTCTACAGTGTAAGTGCCAAACACTACCTCATAGAGCTTCAATTCATGGTTCTGCAGTAGGTATCAAAGGTCAGTGACAAAAAGATCAGATCATTTCCAGCTTACTGATCAATGCTGCACAAGTGACCTCAATCCTGTGAATCACGTGCTGGGGCTGACTTGTAACTCTGATTTCATTGGGAATTTCCAGCTTCCCCAGAAGAAGGTTTTAACCTTCCTCTTAGACCTAGAGGGCTGTGCCCTGCCTTTGGCCTACACTGTTCATATTGTCTTTACCTGGACAAAAAACCATGTTCACGGTGCTGATGTTTGTATTAACTGAACACACCAAAGACAGCTCTGTCTGCCTTCAAATATGGGGCCATCTGAGAAGAACATCTCTGAAGTTCTAGACCTTTCTTTGCTCTCTCCCTGAGTAGCATTTGCAAATTGATAACGTGCCCATTTCCCATTTGCTCACTGGTGAGTACTAGTCTCTCTCGTGCTCCAGTATCAATGGATTTTGCTGTAATTTGTTTGAAGGTCCTGCAGAAAAATGACTATGCTTGTTTTCTAGGACTCATCCTGTATTTTTACAATCCTCTTTCCTTGTGGGTCTTACCCTTCTCTCATTCGTTTTGTACATATTTTATTTAGCAGAGGATTCATTCTGTCAGTGTTTGCTGCTGCTGCTTGAACAAAAAATTTGGCTATGGATGTCTCCTGTGTTTTTCCATCTCTTTGGCTCTCATTTCAAATCACGGCTGTTTCAAACGCCTACTCTTTCCTTTTCTTATATTTCCCAGTTTTTCTTCAAGTTGCAGTCCCTCATGCCCTGGCCCAGCAAATCTCTGCGCTGAATGAACCCTGTAAAAATGTTCCTTCAAAGGCTGCTGTTTTCAGGTTACTGCAGCTGCCCATTAACTGATGCAATTGAAACTCACACTGAACTCAGAAAGGCTCTAAAATCTGACTTACTCAGGTAATATGTGTGACATTGTCCATATGAACTCCCACACTAATCTTGGTCAAGTGGCTGAATATGACATTACCACCCTCCAGTCAACCCTGCAGCTTTGGGGGTTTTGCTGTTGGAAGCCTTTGAAGAGGGCACAACCCTAACAAGCTGCTGGTCTTTTCACAGTAGGAACAACTCAGAAGGCTCTTTGCTGGCTGAGTCTTTGGCAAAAGTTCTCACAATTCTCCAGAAGTTCACTTCAGAGGGCCAGGAGCATCACAGCGGGGTGAGAAGTGGGGGGCTGCTTTAATATCTGTTATTTAATTCTGAAGTGTTTATATAATCTAACATATTTTTAAAAATGGGGACATGGGTTTTAATGAAGAATTCCTGCTCCAAACAGAGGGGAAGTGTTGTGGTATTGCCTTGTGCTGCTCTATCACTCCCATGACAAATAGCGCGGATCCGTTAGTGACCTACATGGACTCATTTAGATGCAAACACAGCAATACTCCTGAAAAGCTGCCCTGCTTTGAGGAAGAACAAGTTCCAAATATTGCTGAATGGAATTCAGTCTCAGAGCAGTAATTACTGATTGTAATTTTGGAGTAAATGCAGTAATTAATTATTGTCGTTTTCCATCAGTGCATTATATTGTGTGCCAATCTTAGAATAAAATAATTAGCAAATGGGATTTTGCATGCTCTGGTATTGAAACTGGTTTGTAGAACAGACATGAGAATTTTGCCATAATAGAGTTATCAGTAATTTAAATGGACAGACAGGTTAAAAATTCTCAGATAGACAAAAAAAGGATTTCCTTGTCAGTCTTGCAAACACCTTCAGGAGTCCTGTTCTAGCCTCCCTCAGTAAATTCACTTCCATTCTCTCAGTACAAGCACAACAGCACAAAGTTTGGGTTGCAAACACAGTGAAGGATGCTTAATTTAATCACAGGTGTCAGTGGAAATGAAAAACAAAAGTAATCCGAAGAACAGAAAAAAATATTGGCTGAGGTGATGTTTTTCCAGTACCTGAACAGACTTTCCAAAATTAAGCTGTACTGAATTTTTTTCTCTCTTTATTCACTCATATTAAAGCTTGTGCTGGAGTACTGTTTTGATGCAATTATACTAGTGCAAATTTCCATAATGTAAGCAAGTCCTAAACAATCTAAGTGATGACTAAAAGAGGGAAACAACAATAATCTGTGCAGGTGGAATAGGAGCTGGTTAGCATCATTGTAGGAGGCATAACTACAAGAAATGGGATTTTATCTTGAAAAAGGATATTTGGGATGAATCTCAAGATGAACAGCCTAATAGAAAACAGTGAGATCAATGCAACTGCAGAATAGCCTCTCACTACAGGTAATAGCTATCTGAGAGGCATAAGCAACAAAAATTTCAGTAAGAAATACACTTTCACTAGACTTTGCATTGAAGCCATCTGAAATGACAAGAGAAGCCAGAAATTTTCCACTCACATCTTTTTGTTTATGGCTATTTGGAATTTTGCTTGTTTGTTTTATTTTTGGCTGATAGTATATGCTTACTTTAAAATAAAGTTTGGGTTGCTTTTATTTTTTTCTCTTATTAGGGAACAAAAAGAGAAAAATGCAAAGTTTTCCAGTTTGGTAAACTATACATTCCAATTAAACAACAAAAAAAAGAAGATATTTCCTCAGAGTAAAAATACCACCTATTCCAGACAGCTGCAAAAACATGCATTTCACGCATTTTACAATAAACCACACATCAGTCTGTTTTCAAGAACCAGTGAAGGAGGACCTGAAAATGTCTTTTTTTTTTCATATTTGAGCTTTGGCCTATGTTATTCCCCCTGGTGTTCTGGAGAAGCAGGTTGCTTGGGCAGTGCATTCATTTAATGTTTTGTCACTACTCAGGAACACAGCTAAAAAAAATCTAGCTGTTGATATTTTTTCCTATTTTTTTTTTCCACTCTTCTGCTTCCCTTTTGCCTCACTCAGTTTGTCTTGCTCACACTTACTTTGTCTCACTCAGTTTCCTGCCAGTCAGTGCTCTGGGTTAGTCTCACCCAAATGCCTCTGCATCTTTAGCCTTAAATAAAACTTCAGTAGCAGAGTGTCTGTCTGAGGTGGAAAACGTCACTTTGCCAGTGAGCAGTCACTGCAGTGAAGCCACAGAAGGAGAATGGGCAGGATTTTCACGGCTCTCGTGTGCAGTGTCTTTTATTGCTCTATCAGCTGGATGCTCCCAGGCTGCTCTGTGTTGGGTCCTGAACTCTGGAAGAGCTGTGAGCTGTGCAGTTTCGGTGCTGTCCTCCCATTCCTGCCTGTCCCAGCAGTCCCCGAGGGCCCAGGGCTCACACACAGCCCCAGGCACTGCGGGCTTGCACCTGCAACTTTGTCATAGCACAGGGCACTGAAGGACTCCTAGGAATGGCCACCTAAGGGAGCTGTGGATTTCAGGCTGGCTTTTACTTAATTATTTTGTGCATTTACCATCTGAAAGACATATGGAGTGTCTCTGAGTCCTTGCTTCCTAGTCCTGAGGGGGGATTGGTAATAGAATATATTGATTTTGGCAGAGTTGCCTCAAATGATCCTCCTCTCTTTTGCTTTCTCCCAGCCCACCCTTCCTCTTTTTTTTTTTTTTTTTTTTTTTTTTTTTTTTTTACTACAACCACCTCTTTAATTATAAAGAAAAAAGAGAATGGGGCAGCCATTTTGCCATCTAAATTCTTCAGGGCTTTGCTTGCTGCAGCTTTGGGTTTATCTGCCACATCACAGAGACCCTTTCAGTGTTTGACAGCAAGTTTAGAGCACTTGCAAAGAAAACAAAGGACTTCAGATCACTGTGGCCTAGACTGCTTGTGTCCCAAAAGGGAGATTTATAAGTTAAAAAAAAAAAAAAGTGCATCCAGAATTAAAATTTAGTGAAGCTCTTTCTTTCTCAGTTAGGAAAAACCCACTCTGGTGGATTATCTCAAATTGGGTGCTGCTTTTTTTGTTGCTGTTGTTGTCATTGGCAACTTCTTATTTTTTGAAAGCAATTCAATAGAAAAAAGCCCTTCCTTGGAAAAATCCCAATTAAAAAGTTTCTTGAGCATCCTCTTGAAGCACATGAGTAATTACCCTGATGTCAATATGGTTATACACATGCTTCAAATTGGAATTAAAGACACTGAAGAGCTGCATCCAAAGTAAAGATGGATAAAAACCACAGTGGAGTTATTGTGTTTCTATCAGTTAAAGGAATCTGCAAATCAAGCCAGCAGTGGAGGTACAATAATATTGTGCTGAGGCAAGAGCAGGTGACCTATCTCTGAGTCAGGCTTATTCCCGAGGGCTTAGCCCTGTGCTGGTCACTACTGCCCAGCCCTGGTGGGAAGTTGACCTATGGCCACCATGACTGAGAATCCTGCCTGCTTCTATGGCACTGGTATTGATGTTCCCAAGCACTGGGAGGCAGATGAGCTGAAAAAGACCTGAGTTTAAGCCCTTCTGACCTTCTGACCTGGATTTAAGCCCTTCTGACCTTCTGGGTATCCTTGCTGTCACCAAGTTTCCTCTCCAGTCTATGGCAGCCTGGTTCTCCCTGTGCTAACCCAAATCCTCCCCTGGGGAAAGTTCCTGCAGTGTCCTTCTGGGGCCACATACACTTGGGCAATTCTTTCTGTTAGGTGGAAAAAGACATGTCTAAAGCTTTTTTCCTGGAGAACTCCTTTCTGCTAAAAGTCAGGTACAGCTCCTGCAATGTGCTCAACAGGGTGTGAGTATGCAAGAGAATAAGGACCTCTGAGATACATTTTGATAGGGTCCCCAAACAAGGCTTCTCTAAGCCAAGGGTGGAAGTGATCTGGTGGTAACAACTGAACGATTTTTCTGGACAGCAGAGCACTAAAGCCAAAGTAAAAGCCAGGAAGGCTAAAGGACTTCCTACCTAGAGGCAACACTTCAAGGCTGTTCTGCTTACTACAGGCAAAGGAAGGGAAAAAAATGCTCTGTGAGAAATGTGTGGAATTTTATTACCATTTTACCTGCTGATTCCTTTTTATATAATTTACTGGGAAAAACAAAAATACCCAAATGACAAATCTTAGCCCTACTAGTGAGCAATCTTTTTGTAGGAAACAAGCTGAGACCTCAGAGCACTTCATGACGAACCATGATAATGAAAACCACTGTGGACTCACACTGGTGAATCTTTAACAACACAAATATCCACAGCCCTTCATCTTCTTACACCACCATGAGAAACAAGCATGTCCTCAGTGAGCACAGCTATGCTGAGATGTAAAGCTTGATGCCTAACTAGGGAGACCTTTGTGTTCCTTGATCCCTTTGCAGGTGTCATGGAAAACCTCCCTGACCAATGCAGCCCCTGCTTTAACACAATTGCATGCATGCACCCCCCGCTCTCCCCCAGCAAAGCCTGCAGAAAAAAGCCAGTGTGATGAAGCAAAAAGCATTTGGATATGGCAACATGTTTTGGTTTCAAGCTTCCAAGAGGCCTTTTCATAAGCAAGGAAAAGAAAAGAGGTTTTTGGAAGGGGGAAAATGCTTTGACAGTTATCTCTATATAGTCACATATAAAGGATATTCTACACTATGGAGGCTGTTTCTTGCACATGCACCTAATATATTTATTGAAAGGTTTCTTAATCTCCTTTATGTTGTCTTCAGTGCAGCACCTCTTTCAAAGACATTTTGATCCCATTCCTGAATTCTCACTGGAAAGGATACTGCTCTGAAGACTGGAAAAAATATATTTTCCAAAGATATTTGGGATGCCAGTGAAAAATTAAAACGCTCTTTTGTTCTTTGGGAAAGTTGAAGATTGGGATTTCCTGCCTGTCTTAGATGAGTCAAAAGAGGCCTGAATAAAAATCTCAGAATCTTAGACATTACAGCTAAAATGACATAGAAAGGTCACATAATGAAACTCTTTATCACTAATTCAGGACTACAAATTGCTTAGGGACTCCCTAGGTGCTGAGTTTATTGGGGAATCTCTGGTGTGGAACAGCTTTAACAATAGGGAGACTTCCTGTCTCTGTAAACAAACACATAAGGGTTTATATTTCTGTTTCTCAAAGACTACCTAATGGAAGAGCCAGCCAGTGGTGGAAAATATTTCTGTTTTTGGAAACATCTTCATTTCTGTTATTGGTGATACATTGGGATTCCAATGAAACAAACTTCTGCTTCTGATATTTTTGGTGTTGTTACATGTATTAGAAGTTCCCTTGGAACATCCAGTTGGCTTCTTTCCAGCAATACATGGCACATCAGTCTGAAAATGAGACCCCAGGTCCTGACTCCAGCTAAGCTTCCTTGGCTTTGGTTGGGTTTTATCTACACACAGGAGTTTAAAACAACTGACCAAGAAGTGAACATGGATCCTTCTATTAATTTCTTGGGTTTGTGAAGAAATAAATCAGGGGTTATTTGGTTGTCAGGG
The DNA here is from genome assembly GCA_013397815.1 of Aleadryas rufinucha. Lineage (NCBI taxonomy): Eukaryota > Metazoa > Chordata > Aves > Passeriformes > Aleadryas > Aleadryas rufinucha. The sequence continues at coordinate 159,386 of VZTH01003434.1, read as the reverse complement.
AGACATATTTACATTAAGTTATTATGCTGAGATGGAATTGGATACAGACTGTACCGCATGAAGAATGAAGAATGCTTTGAAACGTTTGCAACACAGAGCTATTGAGACAGACACTGTCCCAGTCCAGTCACCTGGGATTAAACTGCAGCCCAGTCCCACCTCTTAATTGCAGATTTTCTTCAAGCACCAGAAATGCTCTCTTTCACTGAGCAAGGGGAATCAGGACAGCTGCTGACTCTCCTCTAGTGACCAGAAACACTTTATAGAGATGCAGGATGCCCCTGGGATGAGGAATTTGTCTTATCCCTTGGTAAGCATCCTTCCACCTCTTTTTCTAAAGAGACACACACAGAGAGTTCCTGGTTTATGTGTGAGTGCATGTCTGAGCAGAGTGGCTCTAGCCAGAGTCAAAAAGGCAGAAGATAGAGTCACAGAGCTGAATCTCCTTGAGGGTCTACAACACAGAGAGACGCTACGAGTGTAGCTGACACCCCCTTCCCCATGCAGTTACCTGTGCTAGTGCTTTGTATCCAGTGGTTCCCACAACCCTTCAGTAGGGACGATTAGCATCCTTTGGCCTCTTCAGCTGCACCTTCAGCCTCTTCATGCCAATCTGGAATCCATTCATGGCCTGGATAGCAGCTTGGGCACTGGCAGGATTGTCAAAACTCACAAAACCTGTCAAAACATGAGGCAAGGCAGGGGACTTAATGAGCTGAAGGGTGCCAAGGCACGTACATGCAACGACCACTGAGAATGAACATGGGGAAGGGGGTGAGGGCGCTTAGAGGGGGGAGGTGAGCAGGTAGGAGGGTGGGCAGGTGGGCAGGAGAGTGAGGAGAGGATGGTTGCCAATGTGGGACAAAGGATAGGAGGGGTTGTTACAGATCAGTGTCCCAGGACACAGTGCCTGGGCTGAGTGCCAGTCTGAACACTAGACTATGTGGAGCACAGGGATCCAAATATTGGTGCCACAAGATTTGGGTCACCTTTGAGCTGGGAGTCAGCAGATGTAATGCATGGTCTCAAGGCACTCTCTCTTCCTCTATTTCCCTCCATCGTGACTGGGGTAAACCTCTAGACCCTCCTTAACTTGCCAGCATAACCTTTTCTTTGCCTTCCAATACTAATGACAAGGGGAACCTGACACACCTACTGCTACTTCCTTATTACGGCAATACAAGTAAAATATGAATTTAATAAATTCTTCATTATCGTATTAATTGTCATGAATAATTTGATTGTTGGCCAGCCAAGCAATATAAAGAGCTTTAATCACTGGCAATTTCTGCAGACTCCATGTTGATTCTGCAGTTGAGAGATGAACACAAGTGCTTTCCTAACACGGTTTCCCTATGGAATTTCATACTTTGCCAGCAAATCTTCCAATCAACAGTGGAGCACATCCAGCACTAGAAACAACTATAGTGACTGAATATTGTATTATGGGTCACCTAAGACATTTTTTTGTCTCAGCTTGCTCTCTAACTGTCTGATGAAATAATATAGGTCAGGATCACACAGGATGTAATGCACCTAATCCATTCAGCTTTGGGAAGGGCTTTTTGTGGAGATTTACTTTTTTTTAAAAAAATTTTAAAATTTTTTTTCCTATGTTAGATCCCAAAAAAGGCCTCATTTACCCAGACTGTATGTGGCTGTAGCTGGAGCGACCATGGGTCTGAGATATTAGTGAGGCAGGGGGCCATCACATAGTACAAGCCTTGCCTCTGCTACTTTTGCCAGAAATGTCCCTGTGTGCCAACAACATTTCTGAGCATAAACCTTGGGTGAGACTAGCCTGGACCAGCCTGCTCTCCAGACAAAGCCATCTGTTTACCCACCCCTGCGAGGCTCTGGCAGCACAAATCAATCCTAGGAGCCTGGTGTTGCTCAACAGACAGGCTGAAATGGAGAGATGGTTTTTGCGAGCCCCTCAAAAAGCTAATGCAGAGTGCTTGCTGCCAGGTATACACCTGCTCCTGACAGCAGCACCAGGCCCGGCTTACAGCCTTGGGCTGTGCTGTGGATGCATTCAGCAGCCCCTCTTCCCTGGTCTAATTCCTCCTTGGAAGCAAGTCTCACAGGTGACACAGGGTGGCTTGCATCTGAAAAAGACACAGAGCTGTGCTTGCTGAGGCATCTTCTCACCCCTGCATTAAACTGTGCTCCCTGACCTTGGCTAATAATGTAACCTCATGACAGGACATAAAACCTATGGTCTTGGTCTCTCAAAGTGAGACAATGGGTTTACTGAGTATGGCACATGGGGTTTTAAAAGGGAGGCCCATGGAATAAGCAGGGAACCTTCTTTATTCTCCCCTTTTGAAGCCAAGGCTCCGAGTAAACTGGCTGTCCATGCAGTTTTCCTGCCTGCCACCTGGATGAGGAGGTACCAACACTGCAGCTCTGAAGATGAACAGACAAAAAGTACTCTAAAGCCCCACAGCAATCATCAATTTCCAGGGAGAAAGCTGGAGAGCTATAGTGAGTAATGAGCTGTGGTTTTATTCAATAGCAGTAGATCTGCTCTTGCCATCACTTTTTAGCCAGTAAGCGCCTGGTGATGTTACCAGTTTACATTTGACTACTTGAATAATTTATCAAAAAAGTCCTATGATCCAATCTCAGCAAAGGAATAAATTAACACTTCCTGGTTTCACCCAAATACATTGAGACTTAAAATACTTCTGGAACCTCCCTTGAGGATGCCTTACTTGAGCTTTAACCTTAAATATATTGTCTATATACCTCACATCTTTGAATATAGGATGTGGTGAAACCCATTTCTTTCTAAAAATCAGATCTGGATTGCTGGTATTCCTGGCCAACACACATCGGTTACATCTAAAACAGTAGACTAAAGCTGTGCCAGGGAAGTTCAGAGAAACTGGAACCTAATAATCTTTACTGCTGGTTTTTTTTGACTTGTGTTTAACACCAAGCAATTCCTGGACAAAGTCTGAGTAGTAGCACAGAAGACAGGCTGTGTTCAGTGGTTAACTTGGATATGGCAATGATGTTCTGGAAAGTGAGAGGATTTAATAGTTTGGGTGTAGGCCATTTTGTGCCAGCTGTCCCCAGTGCTAGGGAGAAGTGCCAGATATGTTTACTTTACTAATATATGCACAGTGATCAAAGCTGAGTTGGCTGCAGCTGGATGGTTCCTTAGCTCATGTCTTTAGAGAACCTACCTTGCCTGGGAACTCTGATTTCTACTCTTGCAACAGGTCCTGTTGGGATGTTCCTCCTACTGACTAAATGTTCATGCCTAGATTGTGCCTGCACGTTCATCCATTTGTGAATAAGGCACCTTAGGAGCCTACAGTAATCACTGGAGATCCAGACAATGCAGTCAATGGAGTGTAGGGCAGGATTTTTCTCTTTTATCAGGACACCCTTAGCTGTGTTCAAATCACTGGTCAGGCACCAGTGCTGGCTGCAGTGAAGGCAGGCACCCACCTTAAATCAAGGCACCTCTATCGCAGGATCTACCTGGTTCCACAGTTAGGAGTGACATCCCAAGGTAAAATGTTAACTGTGTAGTGCCTGGGTGGGTCACTCCCCAAAGTGATGTTAATTGATGAATCAAACCCCTCCAGAAATGCTGCCCATTATGACAGAAGATTATTATTTCTCTACTTTTGCCAAGACTAGACTTTGGAGGGATGATAAGCCCTTGTGCTGGGGTGCTAATATAGTCGTACCTCTGCAAGAACCTTGCTGTGAGATAAGCTCACAAAGCTATACTAGTTTTTATAATCACTTTGCTTTTGAGATGGAATTCTAAGCCCATTTCCTCATCTTGTGCAAAGCTGTAAATAATATAACATTTTAACAAATGGGACTAATAAGAGAGATCAGAAGAGCATTTGCTCACTATATTTCATTTAGACCAGATAATGAAGCTGGGAGTTGTACTCTGATTTTGGTATTAGTTGCCTACAGATTTGGACCAGATTTTTTTCTCCTTAGTTGTTCTGATGTTCACCGATGCAGTACAAAAATCCCCACTGGCTGTATGCTGAGGGTAGAGGAACTGGGATTCAAAAGCTGGGGAAAGAGACGGGCAAATGCCAATAACTGCATTTTCTTTGTGAGCACATTCTAGGGACAGATCAGCTAATTACTTTAGATTCATTTCACTGTTTGAGTTTTCAGGGGCCTTGATACTCTCAGAAGTTGCTGGTGCATTCAACTCTCCCGCTTTCCTGTGTTGTTTATGTGTAGCTGTGTTTCACATTGTTGAAGATATTTGGATGAACTCCAAAGAGAAGAAAAGTTATGACTTATCCTGAGATTTGAGGTATTACTGTGGATAAGGGATAGGCAGAGGGACAGGCATGTTGGGCTAACAACAGCATATTCCTTTCTCTTCTCAGGTCAAATACCTACTGGCAAATTTGACTTTTTTTTTGTTGTTTCTACATGCAGTATTGGCAGTTAGCCACCTTTGTTTCTCCTCATCTGTGTGAGCACGATTCATGTTACTATGTCAGATTTAAACATGTATGACTAGGAACAGAATGTATGTACTGGGCAAATACTTGGTTCCTAAATGGCTTTAATATTTGAGCCCATGGGCTGAAAACATGATGGCAGTACTGCAGTTGCTGTCTGTGTTTTGAACACCACCCCTGCATTGTCATCTACATGCTTGAAGGACAAAAGAGAAAGGGAGAGGTTAAAAAGCTTGAAGCTCTTTCTGTGCATCAGTTAATTAATAATCAGAGAAATATATGTTCTGGTCTGAAGACAGTTGGTAGGAGGACAGCATTTTGTGATAAATCTACTTTATGGGGGGGATATTGGTGGTTTTTTTCATTTTTCCTTTTTTTTCCCCCCCCAGGGATTATGTAAAAAACGCTGTTCTAATAAATGATTTATCAAAAGCGGCAGAGAATGGAGAAAGCTGCTAGGACAGCAACCGAGGGCATCTAATCTTTCTGATTCTGCACAGCATCTTCCAGGAAAGATACTGTTGTTGGAGTCCACTACTTCTTCTGGCCTGCTCTTCTCCTGCAGGACTGCATAAACAGAAGCAGCCAGAAAGTGGGGTAGAATTTTGGAATTGCTTTCTTTTCTCCCCCTTTCTTCCATAGAAAGTCCTTGTGGTGTGGCGTGCGGAGGGAGCCTTGTGCCTTTCTCATGACGTGATCAGCATGATCACCAATGGCTTTATGTAACTGATATTACCTAAGGGCTGTTTTTCTGTTTTAATCAGCCAGGATGGCAAAGAAGGGAATTCACAGTCTATCTCAGAGTACATCTGAAGACTGTATTGCAACTGTAAATGTTTTGTTTACGGTGGGCTTTGTCTCTGCATGTCCATGAATTAGTTTGTGCACTAAGAGCAGTCCTGAATGAGCACATTGTTACGTTTCCATGGATCCTTAATTGGTCCTTCTGAGTTTTCTGTTTCTCTTTGCATCCAGCAAGGAGAATTAGTGTTTAATGTGCAAAACAGCCTCTTGATAATCTGCTGCCAGGTTGGAATAACATGTTGTCTCTCTTGGGCAGGAGCTTTCCTCTGGATGGAGCCCAGTGCATGGTAACTATGCTGAACTTCCCTCAAATCAGGAGTCAAGACCACAAATGAGGTCCAGATGCAAGTTTTTCATCCAGACTCCTGAACTGGGGGCAGGTGATCCTACAGCAGGTCTACTCAGGTAACTAGGTTGCCTTCAGGCAGTGGAAAGGAAAAGAGGGACCTCAAAGAAACGAATATTGAACTTGTCTTAAAACTAAGAAGAGTATTTTTATCTGTGTTCCAGATATTTGCTGCCATCTCAGAGATACACTTTGCAAGAGACTGGAACAGAAACAAGTAGAAATTGCTGTTTATTGGCTCTTTTTAGGCCAGAGATTTTTTTACTAGTTCCGGCCATCAGAATATTTGTCTGACTGCCCTGAGGGATCTTTATTGGTGCTCCTTGTTCCTTCAGTTATGAAAGTCACTAGCTAAGGAGAGCATCTCTGAACTTTTTCCTTTTGACATTCAACCCATATTCATTTTACTAGAGGGAAATGAGAATTACAGAAGAGTGAGGATCTGTTGCTCAGCCTGTGGGATAGAAAGAGAAGAAACGCCATGCACATGGCCTAGGCACTAGCACAGGAGAAGTCTGTGCCTCTTGCTTCCATTGTGTCCAAAGTGCTTCTACCTAGGCCATAAGAAGGGAGCTTGGCCAGACCAGAGCCACAGAACCATAGAATATCCTGAGTTGGAAAGGACCCACAAGGATTGTTGGGTCCAGCTCCTGGCCCTACACAGGACAGCCCCAAGAGTCCCACCATGTGTCCGAGAATACTAAAATGGAGGGACCTGCAGAAAGCACCAGTAATTGGTTAGACCAGAGACCTTGCTTTCCTGTCCTTCCTCCAAGAGTCTGAGTCAATAATTAAGGAATTAGTTATTGATACAATTGGTTATTAATATAACTGTTCCCTTAGCACATGGTTTCCTTGCTTTTGCTACTGACCAGTGAAAGGTGAGATGTAGAGAGGCATTTTTTGCTGTGAAGGCAGCAATAAGATGCTCACATCAAAGCAGTCTTCCTGTGGGAAGGGTGCAGTTCAGTGGCTCATGTCTGTCTCCCCCACCAGGACCTGGCCACCGACTCCTCAGACCTTCCCTGCTACTTCAGTCTATTTAATTCCTAGGACTGCTCAGTTTCTTTTTCCCTGTGTTTATTAGTCTTATCAGAGAATGGAGGTTTTCCTTTAATTGCTTTGCAAGGTCTTTACCTTGCTGTGTTCTTTACACAATGTACTAGCTGCTGCCTCGCAATTTTTTAGTGCTGTAAAGAATTTCAGGATACAATCTGTATGTAAGTAGCTCCATAATGTATGTGTGCATTGGAAGGTATTGTATTGTAAGGTGATTTATGGGTACTGGAATACTCAATAAAGGAGTGCGTCTGCAGATCAAGGGCATAGCACTTCAGCTGTTTTCCGGTGTCTAATAGGGTTGGATGACTTTTTGGATTATTTAACCTTCCACTGCTGTTTAATCATGTCCAAGAGAGATCTGTCTACCCAGCTATCCATCCCATCCCTCCATCCATTTATTTTTTTAATGTGTGAACAGTCAGTAACTGACGACTGTGCTAAACAACTACTATTAAATATTTCCCATCTGCGGGATGAGATAATTGGAAACTCAGAATATTCAAAGAATTGGCTCAGAAATTTGCTGAACCATTAATGTTCATTTTAGAAATTTATGGAATATTAGAAAACCTTCAAAATGTTCCAGAAAAAGAAAAAAAATCTAATATGAATTTTTAAGGATATAAACTAGGTGACCTGATAAACTCAGTTAAACTTTCATAAGTGTCAGAAAAATTATAAGAATTTTGAAATGTGATAATATGACAAAGAATTTAAAGATACACAATTAGTACCAATCATCATGGTTTCATGGAACATAGCATCTATCAAATGAAACTGATTGCATGAAATTGCGAGTTTTGTGAATAAAGTAAGTTAACATAAAGTGTATTTAAACTTTGCTGGAGTGTTTGAGACAGCGCTTCTTTACAGAAAAAGAAATCAGCCCACAAATGAGACCACCAAAAAACCTGTCAGTTGTGACAAACAAAATTGCAGAGATTCTAGTAGGCTCCTTCAGTGGTGTGCTGAAATCTCTGTGCTATCCAATTTCTCTAACATTACCTGGAAGACATTTGAAGTAATTACTGGTAAAATTGCCCAATCATACAAAAATGGTGAAATAATGACAGCAGTAAGTGACCTGGGTCACTGCGTAGGCTGGACGCAGTTAAGGGTGCTCATTTTAATCCAATCAAATGCAAAATTAAGTATCTGTAGGAAAAAGCAAGTGGGTCACTCATGAAAAGAGGAAATCCTCATGAGAAAACAGTGCTTCTTAGGAAGAAGATGGGTGTCATAATAACAGCCAAATATATGAGCTCTCAGGACTGTGTTGAAATTCTCGAAGTCCCAAGACTTAGTACAGTTTTGGGATGACGTTAACCTCTACTGAATATCTCCTAGAAATAACAAGGTAATGTTACCTCTGAGTATGGCTCAGGAAAGATCCTTACTGGAATTCTGCATTTTGTTCTAGCAATTGCTCTACAAAACAAATAAGTTTTAATACTTATTCAGAAGTAGAAGAGTAATTCTAGGTCTGAAAGAGTAATGAGAGTGGCCACAGTTTATTGAAGAGAAGGTTAAACATACTTCTGGCCATAGCCTATAAATAATATGTACTAAAACATGGGGTTCTTTTAGAACAGGGGGCAAAAAGAAGAACTTGCTGATTTCTTCTATCTGGAAGCAGGCATTTGACAAACTTAAAATGGAAATAAGGCACCAAGTCTGCATTTTTTAAATAGCGAAGGTAATTAACTATTTTGGAAACATCTTGTTTAGCAATAGGGGTGGAGCACCTATCACATGAAACCTTGATTAAGAGATTTTCTAAAAGGGATGCTATGACTCAAGCAGAAGGTTTTAACCTGTCACATGAGCGGGGGCATCTGGCATATGTTATTTCAGAGTTCAGTCCAAAGGATCAGAACAGTCTCTTCTGATACTGCGTATCTGTCTGTCTATCGTTCATTTTGCATTTCAGATATTTAGAAAATCAGTTCTTGCTTACTGATCTGGGATGGATTGAGGTAACAGCCATGATAGAGGTGACAATTGATGTTAATGCCTTATAATAAATGGCCCCAAAGTGTGGGCTGCAGACCACTGAGAGGGCTGACTGGTACTCGTTCTTCATCTTGCTTCCAGCTGAGAGAAACTGAACAGATGGGAAGGGGAGATTAAATGAAGAGTGAAAGTAGATGGCATGATTAACTTTCTCTAAAGGTCAGAACACCCAGTGCAGAAGGTAGCTTGAAATACACAAGTATCTTCCTTATGTCACCTTCCTGTCTTCCTGTGCACGGACCTACCTCTCCACATTGCATCGGTTATGAGCTGGAGCACGCAGAGAAGTTGGTCCCTGTTTTCATGCATTGCCTGTTGGATGCTCTCCAGATGGAGAAGTATTGAGGTAGAAGAAACAGTGTCTTCTCTGAAAGCAGAGGGCTATAGATGCTGACCCTCAACATAGTCACTGAGACCAAGAAGGACTTTTCCACCTAAGGGTCTTCTCTTTCACAATCTGTGTGGTTTTTGATAGTTTTTCATAGGAAAATTGTTGTCGTGACTCATGTTGAAAGCCCAAGGGTAAGACTCAAGATTAGACTAGAATTTTGACAATTTAAACTACTGCATAGTCAGATCTGATTTGGGTTCAAACTAAAAGAGGGGAAATTTAGATTAGATGTATGAAAGAAATTCTTTACTGTGAGAGGGATGAGACTCTGGCACAGGTTGTCCAGAGAAGTTGTGGATACCCCATCCCTGGAAGTGTTCAGGGCCAGGTTGGATGGGTCTGGGATAAACCTGGTCTAGTGGAAGGTGTCCCTGTCCAGGGCAGGGGACTGGAATGAGATGATCTTTAAGGTCCCGTCCAACCCAAACAATTCTATGATTCTGTGATCCAAGATTTTGGCTCACATATACATCTGGGCACATAATCAGGACTAACTTTTGCTAAAAATGTAGTAAAAAATTTGATATAGAGAACCACAACAGATCTCTCATCATAAGAATGGAGTAAAGATTAAAACTTCTCTTTTTCCTGTAAACAGAGGTTTTCTAAAGGATGAGCAATTGCTTGTCTGACTCTATGGACTGTGGTTCTACCCATTCTTAGGAGCTGAAGTCATCCAATGAATTGATGGAAGAAATGAAGGATTGAGGCTTCAGCCATTTTGTGGAGAGCCCATGAATCAAATACTGGACCAGTATACATACATGTCTGCTGTGGACAAAAAGCATTGTGATTCTTCCATAAGAAACATAATGTTCCAGCCCAGGTGATGATGATGATCTTCCTCACAAGGAACAAACAGCCAGTGATGAATCACTCATAGATGAGTAAATAGTATTTGTTCTCTTTCTGAATGATGAGTAGGACTGAAGCTATTTCCTAACTGCTCTCAGAAATGGATGGAACTTGACTTGTTTTCTGAGCCTTCCTTGAAAGCATCTGATGTCAACATGTGCCAATATAAGGTTTATGGGGGAAAGCATATGGTTGAAAAAAGCAGGTGAACTTTTGAGGATACATTGTTTTTCTCCATTATGAAGCTGGAAATAAAAAATGAGTATAATGTTGGTTTTACACAAGTTCTAAGTAGATGCTGATGCTCAGTTAAGGATGCATTGAGATTGTTATTGAATCAAAATGAATGAATTATTACATTTGTTTTGTTGAAATTACCAATATAAACCAGATGAAAATAATTATTGAAGCTCCCACCAGCCACGTCACAATCCTTTTCTCATCTAAATCTAATTTCTTTGCTCCCAGATTCTCTCTTGGATCCTGCTCCATTTGTGACTTTTTGATAAAGAAGCCATGTATGAACAAGGCACCTACTGAAATCACCAGTGATCCCTCTTGGTCTATAAGAGACAAGCATCATAAAAAGTGACCTTCTTCTTGAAAATATTTCATAGTGGGTAAGGAAATTCCTTCCTGGACTAGTCAAGAAAAAAATTCCAAAACCCAAAACACACAAACAAACCAGGAAATCCTGTCAGGAAGGTGCACTGTGAACTGTACTAGTCACTATTTTTTAGCAGTCCTCTCATGTCCCACTGAGACTCTAAAATAAATCCATTTTCGGTGCAGCAATGCACAGAATCTTCCCATCTTGCTGTTTCTGACCATCACTTAGATGGACAACTACCCACCCCTTCCCTTCTGGTTGCTGAACACCTGATACCTCATTGTGGGTAGTTTGGGACACCCCAACAGAGATAGAAAGACCTCAAGCTTCTCTTGTGCAACGGTCTGGAAGTTTCTGTTCAGAAGCCAGAAGTGGCTATGAACAGTTTTTGGCCGTGACTTTTGAAGGAATATTTCACTTTCTATGGAGGCGACTGTGTGAAAAACAGCTAACCAAACTAAAAGTGAACTCAACAGGAAAACAAACCTCCTCATATTCGGTGAGTCATTGGGAAAGGAAAGGAAAAGAGAAAATCTCTCAGTATCTAGGCCAGGAGGTTGTGAACTGGCACTGACCTATGATGGGTAGCAAGGAGAGAAAGTAAAGAGTTGTAGAGGTGTATTTTTAGCTGGAAGATAATAGCCAGCTATTACAGTTGTGGTACTTTCATTGTCATTGTAAGACCTCCATGTTTTCAGCCACCCCCAAAGGACAAGGAAATGATTGTCCGGCTTCTTTTTTCGACAACATCAATGGGAACGAGACACCATCATATTACAGCAGATATGCTGATAGATTCCTGTGGGTCTGCCAGCAGAGTGTTCACAATTAGTGGCCTTCAAAGCCCTGAATCTTGGAGATCTCGGTGAAGAACCATCTTCAGTTCCTCAGAAGAGTTACATTTAGTCTGTGGGACCTGAATCATGTCACAGATTGACTAAATCCTGATCTAGTACTGGCTCTGGGGCCTCTGCCCAATGATCCACCTGAGCTCTTGATCCACCCTTGGGTAGAAGATTAGAAAATAAGCTTGTGGTTTAATTACTGAAATAAGAGGAGTAGAATTATATATTGAAAACATGGTTTTGGAAATGCCTTTGAAAAGAAAAATTAAAGACCTGAGAAAGGCATGATGTTTATTGATAGTTTGGAAAGGGATCTTAATTTGAAGAGATGGGGTAAAAATATGAGCCACCCCTAAAAAAAAACCCACAAAAAACCAGTCGCAAAAATTCTTCTCTCATTAGAATTTTTAAAAACCTAGCAACACCATAATCCTTCTGAACCTGTTCAGCCATGTCAGAAGATGAACAAAGACCTGGGTAAAGGCTTCACAATTTCTGAAGACCCTTCTAGAGAAGGATTTTAAAGGGTCAGTAGAGACCAGATCTTTAGAAGACTCATTTAATTTCATTCATTTTAAATGGTCAGAACACAATCAGAACCCAAACTCATGTTGTCCAAAAGGGAGAAAATCTGTTTCCTGTCAGAGTTCATGGAGCATCTGGATGATGTTCTTAATCATATGGATTAGTTTTAGGTAGTCCTGGGAGGAGCAGGGACTCCATGATCCTTATGGGTCCCTTGCAACTTGAGATATGATTCATAGTGCTGCATGTTGGGAGAATGAGAGACAGGGGACATAAGCTGAAACAACAGAGGTTCAGACTGAATACAAGGAAAAGCTCTTCACCTTGAAGGCCAGCAAGCATTGGAGCAGGTTGCTAAAATCCAAACAACTGTTCAGCAATTTTCATTGTTTTCACTAACTTGTGTCTACAAGTTTTTATATTTGTTATTGAATAAATGTATGTCTAGTACTTGTATAATGTACATACCTATGCAAATATTATGTTGTATATATATGTAAAATGTAAATACTTATACATGTGTGATATGACAGATCAACACTGGGGAGAGCAGAGCTGATGCTGAATTGTTTCTGGGGACTGGATATAGATGAAACCAGAAATGGTTAAAACATACACCTGTTTTTATGGGGATCTGCAAGTTGTTACCCTGATGACAGCTTTTGAATATGTCAATATATAATATTTGAAGATGCTAATATTATCTGGGGATTCTTTGAGTCAGGTTTACTTACATGAAAAGGGAAGATATCACATGCAACCATAAATTGAAACAATGATAAGGTTGCAAAATGAAGCACTCGAGTTAGAAATGCAAGAAATTATGTTACCTATAAAATTTTAATTCTGTATTGCTTTGTATATGCATAAAGGCATTGCTTCTAACCACGCATTTCTGTATTTTTCTCTTTCGTGGCATTCTTGTTTTAATTACTGTAGAGAATGAATAACATAACAGGGCAAGGAAAATGGCAATGTATCAGACTTGTTATTGCAAGTGTTGGAATTTAGACAGTAAATAAGGCAGGGAAAGGATGGTTTTGTAGTTGTACAACCAGATGTTGCCTTGGAAAACTGGAATTTGTCCCTATATCTGCCATGACATCCCAGTTATGCTGAGTATATAATGCATCACAGAATTTCTTTAGTGAGATCTCTAGGCTGTTTTTTAACAATTAAATAAAATAGAACAGGTTCTGAGTGCCAGTGGTACACCATGGCTCGAATCTATGTCATTAAATTCTCTTATCTCTCAAAAGTGGGCGTCCCTGTCCCTTGTCATTGCTGAGTCATGCCCAAGCAAGGTCCAACCATGGCTTAATTGTCATGGCCCAAACTGAGATAATGGCACACAAACGTTAAAAATATATGTTAAATTATGGCAAAGAGTTTTTTGCAGATGCATGAGGCCTCTTTAGTTTTCAGTGAAAATGAAGCTTTACTGGGTGTTCCTCTTCCTTGGTGCACGACCTGAGATTTCACTGGCAGAAAGGCTGCTGCCTGTACCTGCATCTGAAGTGGACAAAAACACAGCATGCCCTGCATTATGCTAAATTCTTAGAGAAAGCAGGCAGACAGACTGATCAAGTTTGTGGCAACTCAGATTAGGAATCCAAGACAAATAAAGTGTTTTGGATATCTTTCTCTGCCTCATCATCCCCTTGGCGAAATGAGGACACCTTGAGCACCATCAAAATGCTGTTACTTAGCTCTGTGAACCTCTCAAATGCTCTGCTGGGAAGGGTCTTGGGAAAACAGATGAGGAAATAAAAATAAATTCATATTCATGGCAGAGTTAGAATATGGTGTGGAAAGAAGGCCTGGGGCCAAGCATGAAGATGTGAGGATCTATTGAACAGCTGCTCAGTAACTAATTAGCCAACAGACTTCAAGATGCTGAAGAGCAGACCTGTGCAGTGGACGAGACAGAATGGGTGGTATAATATCAGTCAAAGAAGGTGAAGATAGGTGTATGGGGGGATGGATGGCTGGATGGACTGACAGAGACTCATCCATCCTACAGCTTGAATTTTCCTTGCATCAGAGATCCTGGGAAAACAAAAAATAAACCCAGATGCCATGGGTAGACAAAATGCTGAAGTGGGTCTGCTGTCTCACAAGAGTAGGATATGTTAAGTCTGCACTTCCAAAATCCATCACTTTGAGTTCAGAAATGGGCCTGCCCATTGGAGGGGTCATTATTCTGACTTCTGAACGGAAACTTCTGACTGGAATAAAAGTAGCACTAAAACTCCTCCTCTGGTGTTAACTCTTAACACTGATTATTTTTATCAGTCAGATAGTGACCACTCCCCTTTGAACATCACTAAAGGAGTAGCCACAGTGACCCTGGAGTAATGAGCTCCCCCATCTAATTACCCCAGGAGCAAGAACATTTAAAATGATGGTGTAAGTGTGCATGTGAGTAGGTATGTACACACATACCCATAACAAAAATTCTGGGTAGACTTTATCTCTTGTGGGGAGAGATGGATAGAATAGTGATAGACATATGGACAGCCAGATAAATAGAAGACAGATTCTGCTAACATATTCTTGTCTAATAAATTGTTGAACTACAAAAGAAAGCAGAAGTCCCTGTGTACAATGTATAGATTTTCTTTAATGTGAGTTATTGGGAAAAGACAGAGCTGTCCCTTTAACTGGAGAGCTGCAAACAGCTGTTCCTTATGCATACATGCTTGCTTGGTCTGAAAGTTTTGGTAAGTCAGTGCATAACTGACAGTTAGATTTATCTCCCCAATAAGCAATCAACATTATAATAAAGGAAAAATGCTTTCAGTGCACCTTTGAGAGTGCATCAGAAATTAATCTAAACATCAAATTAATTATAGTTTGTAAATGAATAGTGGCTCACAGCCCTAATACTTCTCCCGCTCCTCCTCCTCCCCCTAAAGCCTCCCCCAACCAACTGCAATGGCTGGAGGTGCTGTACAGAGAGTTTGATGAACAGCTCCTTCTCTTTCTTACTCGCACAACTCTTTCCACTCTTTCCTTATCAGCTGGAAGAGCTCCATTCTCACTCTGCAGACTTGAAATCTCAGAGCCTGGCTACTTTGGAATATGACAGGGAGTAGCTAGCGAGTATTAAACTTCTGTGCCTCCTTCCCCTCATCTCTGAGAGCTCAAAGCACCCCTCTGAGGGTGTCCTCCTCTCCTTGAATTAGTTTCCAGCTGAGCTTCCAGGTCCTTCAGAGTGGAGAGGACAACAACAAACCTGTGCTGATCTGAACTGAAACATACCAGGGGTCAGGCATGCTTAATGTGCCTGGAAAATCAGTTTTGTTTTGTCTAAACTCAGGCACTGAAATGAGTGGCTTCTTCCATCGCTCTTTGAGCTTTGATCTGTACGCTGTAGCCATATGGGAATGACAAACAGAGTTTCCAGGGCCCTGAAACAAAATGTATTGCTACTAGATTATGCAAAATAAAGGACAGAGCCCAGTTCCATGGGCTACAGGGAGAAAGGATCAGGTAGAGACTTTCATTAGAAAATTTGAACTCAGGTTAATGGTAAAAAGAGAGACAAAAATCAAACTTAATCGTAGTACTGGTAATAGTGACAAACAGAGCTGCACGCCTCAAGTCCTTTCTAATAATGCATCTGTCCGGTGAGAATTTCCTGTTTGCCTACAGAAGAATCAGAAGAGAAGCCCCCAAACCCTTTGATCTGATAAATAACTCTCCTCATCCATGAATCCTAAAGTCCTGTGCAAAGGAGTCAGTGTACTGCTCCAAGAAGGAGAGCCCAAGCTGCACAGCTAGGCTGACCCGTGATCACTCAAATGGGCTATGAACATGCAACTGGAATTTCTTTCCTTTACAACACCTTACTTCTGCACCTGCTCATTTCCCTGGATGAACCCAAGGAGAGTTGTTGCCTTTTTTTTTTTTAATTTTTTTTATTAAATGAGAAACTGCCATATTTGGCAGGGCATATTGGAGGCACATTGTCAGCAGGTGCTGAACAATATTTTCCTAATGTACCTCAGGGTCCCTTGTTCCACTCCTATGTCTTGTGGAGTGCTGCCAATGCACTTTAGACCTAATATGCAATGCCCCTGTTCCCAGGGCCCTGTACAGCTTTGCCAGTGTCCTATTCTCTTGATGCATCTTTCTTCTTTCTATTTCAGCTTCCAGATTGAAACTCTGTAGATCATCACGACCTGCCTGCTGCCTTGCATCTCCCATTCCACCTTTTTTGCCACCACACTGCAGCATTTAACTGCCACAGCATGTTTTTAATAACAGGATACAAGCTCTACCCATCCCTCAGCCCTTCTCCGGAGCTTCACCCCCTCCTGTGTTCAGTTCTCATTCCTCACTGCTTTTCTCACTTTTAATCTCTCTCCTTTGTCTCCCCAGTTTCTTTTCATAAGCTAAGAGGAGTTTTATAGGGAATAAAATTATTTAACAGCAAACTTAATTATTATGACCCTCATCAAGTGATGTTATTTTCTCTATTTTGGCATCTTCAGAGAAGACTGGATGTTTTTCCAAATGACGTGGCCCATTAGCAACTTTCAAATGCACTCCTTGCAGGAATCTGGAGTGAAACTCAATGTTCATGTTGTACTAGGAGTCAAACAAGATATTTCCTTTAGGTCATATAAACCTGTGGTCCTACCTAAGAAGCCGTTGCAGTTTGTAAGCTAGAATTCTCCTTGTTTTGTTTAATGTGGGACATTTCAAAAAGGGGTGGGATATTTTGCTGATGTGAAAGTGCATCTGGAGCGTGCAGAAAAGGAGAAAAACATCTGGCACTTGTGGTTGCTTACACCTGGGGTGTCAGAGCATGTCAAGCTGAGTGGAGGGAAACCACAGTGTCTCTCTGGGAATAAGACAGGTTGTTCACAGCCTTCTGGAGTCACTGTCCCGTGGGGAGAAACTGAAGCTGCAACACCAGTGGGTATGGAGAAGAGGCACATGCCAAGTAGACATGTAGGGGACAAAGCAGGGACATGGAGCAGAACTGGCCTGACAGTGTCTGCTGCTCAATGGTGTGCAAAATGTTGGCAGATCCAGGTGCTTATTGCTCTCAGAAAGAGATGACTAGAGCAAACCGAGTGTTCCAGTAAAGCAATTCCTCCAGCTTCAATTTATCTACATCTTATCTGACACTTTGGAATAACCATTTGACCTCTGCTTCTCCATCCATGTTCTCATTTTTCTAATTTCTGACATGTCTTCCTAATTAATACTGCCCAAACATGTCTTGCTCTCTCTCTCTTCTCTGTTAAAACATTTTTCTAGAATATGTCTGTCTCTGTATTTCACTAACTTGATGTCTTCAAATGCTTTCTTTAAATGTGTCTTATGAGACAACAGTGAGTGTTCCTGGGCTGTGTTGTAGTGTCATTCTATGACAGAGGTGGAGTTAGCCATGTGTGGGCGGGGTGAAGAGCTGCCCTTCTCACATTGCCTACTCGCCTTAGCAGCCTTAACAGTGTTGTTTTACTGGAGTTCTCTTTTAGCCTTGTACACAAACTGTTCACATTTACACTGTCTATACATTACTGAGAGGAGAATTATCACCAGAACCATTGAGACCAGCACAAAGATGTAATCCATGTCCTCTGGCATTTAGCACACCTACACACAGAACGACTCGCACACACGTAGTGGGAAGGTGAGAGACCCAGTGCAAACCCTGCCTTGTGCAGACACAAGCTCTGGGTTCCTGCACATGTTGACATTCAGGCTGTGGCACACTTTACCTCCATGCAAGTCTTCCTAGACCAGCCCACTGTCTTCAAGGAGTGTCCAACTAAGTCATTTTTCTCTGAGTGAGACAATGAGTCCTGCTGAGGCCCTGCCATTTCACTGGGAATTGACAGCATGGCCCAGTCGGAGAAACATGCTGGCTGCAAAAGGAGTGTGTGGGCAGAGGCTACAGGTGTCAGCTGGGCATTGAGTGAAGAACCAGTGAGAGAGGAGAGAGAAGGGCAGAAAGGTGAAGAGCTGTGAAGGTGAAATCACTAAGTCTGAATACAAGAATGGGGACAGGACAGTGCCTGAGGAGAAACCCAAGGGGATGCAGATATGGTCAGTGATGGAGGCTCAGGCCATGGGGATAGACAGGGTATTGGTGAATGGGACACCATGGGAAGGAGAAGGATGGTCTGCATTTGACCATGTTACAGCTGCATCAGGACAGGGACAGGGGAGAAAAAAAAGCCACAGGTTTGAAAAGTTATAAGAGAAAATGAAGGATTTGGGTCTAGCCTGGATGTGTGCGGCAGAAGGAAAGTCATAGGCAAAGAAGCCTCCCAGACTAAATTACTTTTTTCAGTGAGGAGTCAGGGCTGTTTCTCAGGCAGTCTTACACAATAGAGCAGGCAGTCCTGTTGGGGAAAACAACAGACATACTCTGAGCACTTTCACATTTTGTGTCTGATATTGGTGTTTGCTGTAGCTGGCATTCCTTGCTGCTCCTTGTCAGCCAGGAGGCAGTGGCCTCTAAATTGGGAATGTCAAAGGCTTTCTGACCACAGCATGGTTTCTTTAGCATGTGCAGGTGCTAGTGGTTCTCTGCAGGCTCATGGATTCCAGAAACAGGGAGAAAGGCTTGTTTCTGCTCTCATTTTCTTCCTAACACTCCTGTAGCTGCCCCAACACTATCCTGCCAGTAGTAGCCAAAAGAGATAAATTTGAGTTCAAAATGCAGGCAAGAATTCAGAGCCAAATAGTAAGGAATAAAACCATAGAATGGTTTGGGTTGGGACGATGAACCTATAAGTTCATCAAGTTCCAACCACCCTTGCCCTGTGCAAGGACACCTCCCACTAGACCAGGTTGCTCCTGGCATCATCCAACCTGGTCTTGGATACTTCCAGGGATGGGACATCCACAGCTTCTCTGGCCAGCCCACACCAGGGCCTCACAACCCTCACAGTCAAAAATTTGTTCTTAATAGCTAAGCTATATCTTCCCTTTCACTTTAAAGCCATTCCCCCTTGTCCTGTCCGTACATAGTTTTGTAAAAGTCCATCTCAGCTCTCTTGCAGCCACTTTAAATACTGGTAGGTGCTATCAGGTTTCCCTGGAGCCTTCTCCAGGCTGAATAACTCCAATTCTCTCAGCCCATCTTCATAGGAATGGTGATCCAGCCCCCGATCATCCTCATGGCCCTCCACAATTCTGTTTTGACATGCTGTTCTACTGACTCTTTCAGTTTGTGCCAGCTGATTACAGGTTGTTCAATAGTGAGACAGAGGTGACAAATAAAGTTTTTTCTGTTCCCGTGGAAAAAAACATGGTGACATTTTTCTCCATAGAATTTTTAAAGTTTGTCTAAAGCAGGACTTCTCGACAATTTCTCGACAACCTGGGGCTAAACTCTGTTACAGCAATTTATTTGGGATCTGCATAGCAGATATATTTTAAAAGGTCATATAATAGTGGAATATCTTTCTGGGGCCAGACAGAATTGTCCCCCCAGGCTAGCAGTTGGAGAGCTCTAGCTGCACTAAAAAAAAAGTGAAATAGAATGCAAATGCTATGTTCTTACATGTTGAGTTTTGGGAAATGTTTAAGCAGAAAAGAAGGAATTTTTTTACTTTCAAAGTTAATAAAATCCCTTCTTTTCCTTTAGGAAAAGTAATTTTTTTAAAATTTAAATTTATTTCCTGAACAAAAATGCTAGCTTCAGTAGACTTAGCAAAACAAATGAAAGGCCTGATTTCCTCTAATACCTTTTATATTTTTATATTGCTTTAAATCTGAAGGTCAGGAGGGTGGGGAGGGTTTGAAAAGCAGTGTAACCTACCTGTGATAGTTGGCTACCTATGCTTCTGCTATTTCTATTCTTCTGGAGGTGGTGGACGTGGAAGCATAGTCAACATATTTGTCTGAGACCAGCAGTCACAGCAATGACTCTGGGGAACTAGGTGAAATCCAGAGAAAACTGGGACTTGACACCTGGGACCCCAAACTGACTGGATTTGGGTATTTGTGTCTCAGAAGCTAATATAAGGTGACTAAGATCCACCAGCAATCTCTAATTCCTTCTTTTACTTGTCTGTGTGCCTGAGTTGACACTTCCAAAGGGCACCTTCCTATTTCAGCCTTCGCTATCCCACAACGAGTTTTGGAGTTCACTTCATCCAACAAGCTGATGTTCAGTTTCTCCCAGTAACTCAATGCTAAGAAACATTTCTGCTAAGACCCCTCAGTTCCTGCTTAACTCTCAACATCAATCTCACAATACCTCAGAAGCAGCCCCAAAACCCTGCCAACAAATGGGGCGTGTGTCATGTCCTCATGAGGCCTTGTAGCCATGAGCCTTTGAACTGAGCAGGGACAATAAGGCTCATAGCTGTCCAGAAGGCACTCCTCCTTGCTGAGCTTGGCTCTCACCTCGTTTCTCCATCTACTTCTCAGTATGTGGAGAACCAGGCCCAGAATTCCTCTAAACATTGATGACAATTTCACTGCCAAAGGTCCATTTCTAATCCATGGATCTCTTTGGAGCATTAGTTTCAGTGTCACCTAGAGCTATGCTGTCTGCTCAACTTGTTATGAGATTTTATATATAGATATACACATAATTTTATGTATATATATATAATTTACATATAAAAAGCAGGTGGGCTCTGGATTCATTTGGGCTAATTCGTTTGGGCTAATTCATTTGAGTTCTAATTTGAATTTGCCAACTGCCTCTGTGTGCCAGACTCTTTGTCCTTCATTCCTCTAGTGCAGGAGACTGTAACAACCCGACGACTCCTGGTGACAGGGAGGGCTGTGTGCCTCTCATCAGGGGTCAGGGTTCCTTCAGACAAAAGGGAAAACAGCCTGTTCAGACCCTCTGTGGATGGGCAGGAGGAACTGTGCATAGAGAACGAGCACAAAACTCTCGAAGTACTCTCTGACATGCACTATGGATAGCAAGGGATGAGGTAAGACATTTGAGAGGTGGGCTGTTCAGGAGGGGAAAGGGGAAGGCAGCATGGAAAGAAAGCATAGTGTGGAGATTGAGAGTGGTTTTAAAATCAAATGAAAGCTCCAGTGAGTCTTAACTCTGGAAGTTTGCCTGAGAGACAGAGTCCAGATTAGCTGCAAGTAACAGGAAAAGAAAAGCAATAGTTTGTTCTGTTGCACTTCCCAGGGAGGGTCTGCAAGAGGCACAGGATGGCAGAGAATCAAAAATTACGGATCCCAGCGGCGGGCACGTGGCTGTGGGAGATCCACTGTCCACCAGGTGTGATGGGATAGGATGTGGCAGGGTCCCCATGCTGCCACACTGCCAGAAGGGACCCTTAACAGCCCCAGCTTTGCAAATGGTGGTATCCCAGTGAGAGCCCATACATACATCACCCCATGGCTGTTGACTGGCTGAGCCCTCCCGTTGTGGGTGCAGCTCAGGGTGTCCCTGCCTGAGCCTCATAGGCAGCTCAGGCTCTGATATTTCTCTGCTCCAGCTGGTGAGGTTGAGCCAGCAGTGAGGCCAGAGCTATGTGATCTGGGTGCAGATTTCAAACCCAGCCTCTTAGCACAGCCTGTCAGCTGAGGCACAGGGTTACCTCAGCCCATCTGTATCTGCTGGGGTACTGCGTCAGGTCCAGTGGGCTCAGAGCATGTCTGAATGGGATCCACCAAGCAGCCATCACCCCCCAGAAGACCAGGCTCTCAGCACATGCTCAGTCCTTATCCCCTTGCGGTCTAATGCATCACAGCTGCAGGAAAGCTGCCCCCACAGCTCTGTCTTACCTTCAACCCCAGGACCTGTTTCTCCTTTTCTTTAGGTACAGAAATTTCCCTTCTGTAACATGATCCCTCTGCTGATTTCATAATTTCACCTATGCCTAGCCCCCTCCATTTTGCTCCAGGTACTTTAATGTTTTCTGCACCCTCCCCACACCCCCTTACATGGGGGGGTATTTTCTGAGCCCATTGCAGCACCTTGCTGCTGGTGAGATGCCAAACCTTCACCTCTACGCAGTGCACACAACTCTGAGCATGAGACAATCAGGAGAGAAAGAGGGAAGGGGGAAAGTATTGACAGGAGTAAAATTGAGAGAAATCATAAAGCTTAAGCAGAAAGAAAGCAGTTTGAAAGGTAAAGTATTCAGAGAAAGCCCTTTCCTGGATGAATCTAATTGTTTTGTTATCTTTACCCACCAAAGCATTTACTTTGGTTTGTCGCCCGATCCACAAACACTTTCGAGGAGATGACATTACCGAAAGGCAGGAACATCTGCATCAGCTCAGCATCCCCAAACTCCTGGGGCAGATGGTAGATAAACAGGTTACAGCCCTCTGGTCCTATCAAGAGAAAAAGAAGACCCATGAATGAAGAGAAATAGGATACAAGAAAGCACATGGTGGAGATTTACTTTGGCATCTTCTCTCTCTGACTGGTGAGTGGTCACGTTAGGAAGCAGCCTGTAGGTTCTCAGAGGAATGGACAAAGTAGAAGACCAGGAACTCAAAAAGTCACCTAGGTGCTATGGTAACTTCAATAGCTTTCCCAGGACACCAGGACAAAATCTAGAGAGACAGGAATGCACCAGCACATGTGGCCATGGAAAGAACAGAGTGAAGGAATAAGAACACAAAGAATGAAAGAATATGGTTCAGAGATTTTCTTTGTTCCTCATTGTCTTACATAATCTGTAGAATTTTGGGTGACCCACACTCTCCCTTGCCTCTTCCCAGGGTCTGCATGCAGAAGTTTCATTATCCTTCTTGAATCTGTGTGATGGCAATAACATCACACAGATGATGAAAATAAGCAGAAAGGTATGCACAAACCCAAAGGCTCATCTTGTTCTGTAGAATTTTACATTCATTCCCCCAGCTTGACTTAGCCTGAAGACTCCCCCAGATCTGGACAGTTAGGCTATGTCCTCCATTCTAGAGGGTTCTGCAGAGAGATTTTAGGTGGATTTAAATCCAAATTACGAGACAAGAGGGATTGGCTTTTTTGCCTCAATCCTGTAACATATAATTTTACCGATTTCAGAGGGTGTTTTGGAAAACATCCAGAAAGGGGTCTTTAGATGGTATATGAAGTTAAAGTAGATACCCTCAAAAAATATTCTGTTGAAATTTTATTTTGGGGCAGAAGAGGGCAAACCTGCCTCTGGTCAAATAGCCTAGAATGTAATTTTTCAACCTGACTTTTATTTTTATGCATGCTGTCCTTGAGCAACAGTCAAAAAGGGGCAGGTGTGTCCAAGTGGTTTTGTTAAAAAAAAATTAAACATTTAAAACCTTTGCAGTGTTCTATAGCAGAAAACAGTATAGTCTGATGAGACAGGGATTGTTTTTTTCATCGTTTTATTTCTAAAGGTACTTCCAGCTGCTGCCCAGCTCTGCACTGACCTCGACAGGTAACTCCAGCTCTGCTTGACTCAGAGGGGTCAAGATGAAGGGGAGACATTGTGTGCCCTTTGCCAAAAGGGTTAGAGGTCAGAGAGAAGGATGGTTTCCTCCTTCCCCCTAGCCCTTGTGCCTACAACCCTGTGACCTGACTCAGTCAACTTTCCCCTTTTTACGTCTGGGGCACAGTGTGGGGAAGGAAAGGGTTTTTTAATACTCTCGTTTTCTTCATCAGGGCATAATTACAGTGTCATAACACAGCAAATTACAACTTTGCCTTTCCTGTTAGGGAGAGGAGTTCGCCTAGATGCTCCCACCTTTTATTACCCATTACTCATCCCCCCGGCTGGCAAGAGAAGTACGGCAAAGTCAGGATTCTGGCAGATGCCCATTTAAAGCTCATTAAAATTCCTGGGCCTCAGCATGATTGAAGTCACAGGCTCTCCACATTTCCTTTTGGATTAATGGAAAATGAAGCCCTAATGAATATTTGCTAAGCACAATTTTCCCCACTAATTTGCTAAAAGGACTGTCATGAAGGAACAGCTGATCCTTTGCATCTTGTGCATTTCCTAAAGGTCATGAGGATGGTAACAGGGTTTCTTCCAAATGGGGGGGATAGTAGTATGGTGGGATAATTAACTAATTAGGCACCCGGTCATCTGCTTAGCTAAATTACTTTTGAACCTCAGTGGCCCATAATCAGGCTCCCCTATTTCATGCCAAGCTTTTCCAGCTTCCCCCCACCTCCCGTCTGCCTCTTCTTTAGTCTTCTCACTGAGCAGCTATCCCTTTTCCAATCCTTGCTGCCATCCATTTCCACACAATATAGAGTTATTGGCATAATAAGCTAGATATGAAACAGTCTGAAAGTGTTAAACAAACACTAACCCCCTTAGGTGTCTGTTAAAATTGAGAAAATTCTGCCCAGGAGCAGACCACGGTCCAGAATAACAGGGAAAAAATTCATTCCTTCATCTGAACGTGCCCCAGAGCACTTCTGCTGTGGGATTTGAGATCCACATTATAATAAAATGGGTAAAATTTTGGCTTTGCTGCAGTTGGTGGCAAAATTCCCACTGACATCACCAGAGCCAGCAGTTTGCACTGTAAAACTGGCCAATTCTTTCAAAAATACCAGCTGCATTTCCTGGGGTCTTGGACACATTGTGCATGAGCAGAGATTCTGCCTGTGTGTGCTGAGAAACACCTACCAAGGCATAAGGCAGACCAGGAGGCACACAACTTTAACTACACCACCTTTAGGCTGGGCTCAAGGAGAGAAAAACCCTTAGTTCACCTTGATATCAACTTTTCCTCGCACGACTAAGAGAACAAGAGGAAGAGACCATGGAGGGTGCGAAAAAGCAGGGACCATTCTCAAAGACCAGCTCAGCTCTAAAATGAGCCTGGGAAACCTGTGCTGTAGCTTCCCCTACTGACCCAGACATTCGAGGCCAAACTCATTTTGTTCTCAACTAGAGGGGTTTTTCCTAACTACCAATGCTGAAAACTCCACTTGTTTCTGAGGAAAAAAAAAAAAAAAGGGGGATAGTTTGATTTGTTGTGTCACCTTCACATATGAAATTTCTGCCATTAGAATTTAACAAGTTATTTTTTGTTAAATTTGTCTGTAAGTTACCTGTCACAGTCAGAGCCCTTGGTAAAGAACTCAAAAACCAAGATCTGTTTGCCTCAGTCCTTACAGCTTTTTTGGATTTTTTTTTTTTTTCTTCCTTATTCAAGTTAATTTGGGCACTCCACGGAAGGCTGTGTGTTTGTGTGTATGGCTGTCTCATTTTACACTTATGTATATTTTTAAGAAACCAAAGACAAGATCATAAGGAAGAAATTCTTTACTATGGAAGTGA
The DNA here is from genome assembly GCA_013397815.1 of Aleadryas rufinucha. Classification (NCBI taxonomy): domain Eukaryota; kingdom Metazoa; phylum Chordata; class Aves; order Passeriformes; genus Aleadryas; species Aleadryas rufinucha. The sequence goes on along the minus strand of VZTH01003434.1, from coordinate 134,258 downwards.
TGAGGTTCTGGACCAGGTTGCCCAGAGAAGTTGAGGATGCCCCATGCCTGGCAGTGTTCAAGGCCAGGGGGGATGGAGCTCTGAGAAATCCGGTCTAGTGGAAGGTGTCACTGTCCATGACAGGGAGTTGGAATGGGAGGGTCTTTAATGTCCCAACCCCCAAAATTTTATGATTCCATTTGTCGTTCATCTCAGAATGCTTTACAGATCTTAGTCAGTTCTCAGTGCACAAATGCAATGAGTTCTAAGGGACTTGCTCAGGATACTGGAACGACAGAAAAACCACAGCTGCTATGGAAAAACCTTAATGAAGACTCCAACTCTCTTTTTGGAGAAAAGGTTCTTGTTTTGGACAGAGTTAATGGCTTATTTGGGATCATTATACTTGGCAGTTCAGGGCCGAATACAGTAATAAAATTATTTACTACAGGCTTTACTTTTGTTTTCAAAAGGGCTGTAGTGCAGCTTGAAATCTAACCCCCATGACACATCATCAGAAAAAATGAAGTTTCATTTCAACACTGATGTCTGCCATGGCTCTTGGTTTTATTACTTGTAAACATTTTATGACATAGATACATTTCCGTTCAATTATATACAAGAAGCACAGTTAGCCTTGATTTGGACAAAAAGGCAAGGAGAGCTTTAAGGACTGCACAGTTTATGGATGTTCTGTAGATTACAGGCAAACCATGCTGGAAAAACCTGTGACTGAGGGCATAGAACCACATGGCTGGTTCAGCTTGGTTGGACCTGAGCTAAGCCATTGATAAGCCATTGCTGTGCCCATGCTCCTCACACTTGAGCTCATTGTCAGTTTTTTAGCACAGGGACATCTGCAGACTCAGCCTCTCCCTGCGTGCCCATCAGCATAAGTGAACTCCATATTCCTGTTCTGACATCAGCTGTCCATCAGTGCACCCCAGCACAGGGAGGCAATGTCATGAGAAAAGGCTATGATGAGGCTTGATTTCCAACAGTAATTAAAACTGGGCTGTCCCATGAGGTTGTATGAAGTCAGGCTGCAGCACCTTGGTCAGCTGCACACCTCACCTCTACAGCAAACACTCAGAGGTTGGAATTTCATTGCCTCTTGTGCATCTGCTTGCCCAGAATGTTTGAGCACAGCACAGATAAGAGTTGCAAACTCGTACCACGAAGTTCTACTTCCGAGTTTCAGAAACTACATCAAGATGAGTAATACCATGCAAACTTAAAATTACCTCCAAGTTTTGTGTGGTTGACATGGCCTGAATCAAGATTTTTATCTTAAGCTTTGATAGTTTTGGATCTGTTCCACCCTATGCACCCTGTCAGCTGCCGGCAGCCTCAGCGCTCATGTGGAAATAATGAGTCATCTCTACAGGAATGTTGCAGCAGCAGAACGTCCCCGGGCTTGTTATCCAACTGGGATCCAGGAGTGGAGAGCTAAGATTGTTATTAACAATGTGATCACTGGTGTTATTTTGGTACTAGGGCTGGTTCACTAACGAATCAACGTTTGTGCACATCCTTGCAAGCCTAAAGCACTCTCCTCAGCACTGAGCGTTGTTATTATTATTATTATTAGAGTTCCCTCTCGCTGTGTTTTCCTGTTAAATGTTAGAGACACTTAAAGGTCTTGACCCTCTGCTAAAGGGGAATGTTGTGCTTTGGAGAATTTTCCTCTACCAAGAAGCAGAGAAAGCCACAGCCTCTCAACACTGCAGGAAAATGAGGGACACTGGGAATGGCAACCTGCATTGGGCTGGTGGTTCATCTCATGTTGTTGTCCCCCAACCATCCTCATTCTCAATGGCAGCTGCTTACAGGAAGGAGCAGAGTTATGAGATAACTTGTCCACTGGGTGACACTCACTCCTAACCCACAGAGACACACCATGCCTTGTGAACACAGGGGTCTTCAGGCAGAGGGTCTTCAGAGTGTGCACCACAGCGTTCCCCTGCTTCTGGTGGTTCCTGGCACAGCGCTTTGCTGAGCAATGATCTGCTCGCCATTTTGTCCTGTGCTTAATCTAGCCCCAGTAAGTAATAAAAAGCAAAGTCCTTCAGCATGGGGGAAACATCTCTGTAATGATACGATAGGTCTGTGCATCTGTTCTCACAGCAGGGACATGTACTAGAGCTAATCAGGAGCTGGAAGTTGTGTTCCCCAGGAAATTCTGACATAGGAAAAAATTAATTCCAAATTAGATGGAAATGACGACATTTCTAATTTTCTTACAAAATGAGATTTCTCCCCCAAAGTAGTTTTGGATCATCAGAATGTTTTAGTTTGATAGTGTAATCTAGATTCATTTTGTTCTGACTCTTACACTGTATTAAAATATTAAATGTAATTACACACATATAATAACACATATAGTACAGAATATGTCTGAATTAGTGATCTAATAGAGGATAAAATTTAAAATGTAACTATCTAAAATGAGAGCTGCTAAGCTGGAGCACCTGACTTTAATGTCTCACTTAGGCAAGCAGTCCCCTCCTTCTTGTCAAAAGGGAGCAGTGGACTCCTTGGAGGACAACTGGAATGGAACCACCCAAGTGTGGTGCCTCTGAGGATTCTACTGCTCCCCACTGACTGTAATGGAAATATCACATGGCACAGTTTTGTCCCAAGGCATTTACATGCAAAAATGGTAGATTCACCTCTCCTTACTCTTCATGTCTTCTGTGAAGCCATCCAGTCCTGTGGAGTAGATTACCCAGGCAATTCTCATAGTCATTGCAAAGAAATAGGAACTTTTTAGTTTAGTGATTTTTCTCATATGATTTAGTTTAGTGATTTTTCTCAATATGATTTTTCTCATCTTGATATAGGGATTGTGCTCTAAAAGGTCTGACTGATGTTTCCAGATTATTAGTGGAGGCTGAGAGGCTGAAAGGACTAGATCAGCTACTCTAAATAGCAAGTCCTTGTTCTCCAAATAGCAGGTGTCTGAAATGACATTACTGGCTTTTAATGAAGGGCCACTAGTGCTTTGTTTCCTGTAAATCTCTTTATTCCAATACACTTGCATTTTTATCTGCATTCTTGTTGCTTGTCTCGAACAGAGGCCCCCACTGGATGTTAATGGCTATGTTGCTAGCCGGTCTTTCCATGTCCCATGCACACCAGCATGCTCTCCTCCCTGGAGACTGAAGAGATCTCGTCAGCAATTCCCCACATGGATGTTCCTCCACAGTACCGTTGGTGACAGTGACACCGTGCCACGTGTGGAAATGGAGAAAAACTCAGTGGACCAGGGATTCAAAGCAATTGGGTGTTTAATGGGCGCTCTAGGTGCATGAGGAGGGGAACCAATGAGGTGGGGATGGCTCACTGGGGTCACAAAGGAGGATATCACTTTTACTCACCTTCTCTCTGTTGCTGTGGGATCATGGGAGGTGGCTGTGGGAACGCTTGGCTAATCTGGCCATAAGCAGCAGGATAAGCAGCTACAGGAGAGAGAAAGGGAAAGAAGAAAGAAGGACAGATTTCAGTGCTGGGAAGCAAGGAGCTTTCACTCCAAACCACCACACCAAGACAGATGTGGGCTTTGCCCCTGTGTTCTGGGTCTGTGAAGGGTCATCTTGCGCAGCTTGAGGTGTGGCATAAGAGCCATGGTCAAGCTCCAGGAGGTGCCACAGGGCCCTGAGCATCCTCCCTCCCTCCTGCTCCATCAGCAGTGACACCCAGGGCAGCCATGCAGTGTAAATGGGGGGCTCTGCTGAGACCACTCCCAGCAGAGATGTGCAACCATTCCAGGTGGTGGGACAAACACGTTCACTCACGAGCTCAGCGCAGAGATGCCGGTGCTGACAGCCACGCACAGAGCACATGCACACCATTCCCCCACCTCATCTCTGGCACCCTGATTAACTCCCATGTTCATAAAAACAGTGCACACGTGTGTTTCCCTGCTTCATGTGCCCACAGGCTGTATAGACACAGTTGCACGTGCACTCTCGGATATACATTTTCTTTCACGCCCATAGAGACTTCCTCTCTCTCACACAAACACAGTGGAAACAGTAAGCAGCAATTAAACAATTTTCCCCATCTCAGCTCCCCCACCAAGCAAACAAGGGGAGCCATTCACTATCACAGATGGTAGATGATGTGCCTTGCTGCTAAAAATACAGAGTATGGGTCGCCTGCAAGACCAGAGAGAAGAGGATAGGGGCCATGTGTGTGCAGAGGGGTTAATTAACAGCTCAAAGGGTTGAGTTGCTTCCCATCTATCAAACCTCACAAGCAATAAATGACAATAACTAAAACACCGGCAAATGAAGCCCTACATGGAGAATTAAATTAAGTTTCCAGATACAGCACTGACACGAGATAATAGCCATTCCTCAGCGGGAACCCATGATTGCTCCAGTTACCACAGGAAATAATGACTTTGGGGTGGCAGCTTCCTCACAATGTTGGCCATGGGCACCTCGTGAGGGGAGGCTGAACACGGCAGGGTCATGGTCTGCACCAGGTCACTTTGGCTGGTGTCAGTTCATCAACTGCAAAGGAGCTGCTCAGCTCACAGGGCAACACGTGTGGAGGCTGACCCATGGGGAGCTGTGGTGAAATCTGCTGAGAAGCAGGGGGATGTCTGGGTAGCTCATAAGCAAGGCTCAGACTGACTAACTGGGGCATGGCAAGTAGACACACCCTAAAAAAATGGGTGTGTGCAGGCATTCCATATCCTGCCAGGCACTCCATACCCTGCCAGGCACAGCAGCAGTGGTTCTGCAGGGTCTGGCTGCCCATCTTCCCTCTTTGCTGCAGCACTCAGGAGACCTGTTTTAGAAAGTGGCCTCCAAAGCAGTGGTCTGATTTTGGGCTTGTACGCTGTGCTAAGGCAGACCAGACATGGTCCTGCTGATGAATCTCCACTGAGGTGCAGGTCAGTGGGAGCCTTTCCCCAGGAAAGGGAGGAGGTTGCCTTCTCTGTGAGAGAAGACCCTGCATATCTTGATGGTTGTGCAAATTGAATCCGGGAGTCTGTGGCACCCAGCTTGTCCCTATATCAGTAAAAACCTCCCTTCCCTCAGCCCCCTGAGGTGTGTTCAGAGGGTAATGGCTTTAGGGAAGAGAAAGGTTTATTGGGAGAAAGTGTTAATACTAACGACCTGCGTACTGCTGCACTCCAGCGTAGGCTTGCTGCAAGGGGTCTGCTGCAGTGGGGCTCTGTGCTGTGGAGACACAAGAGAGACAAGGAATTAAGGGGTTAAAACATGATAGGCACTCTCCCCTTATCTTTCATCATCAGTATGTGTTATGAAACAGACAGACCCAGGGGCTGAGGGTTGAAGAGGAGCAGCTCACTCCCACTATGGATAGGAATGCGGAGAACCCCCCAGGATGGCTCAGAGGGTTCTGTCCCCCAGCCATCACCCTGTGAGACCTTGGAGCAGAGGACAAATAAACCTCTCTCCTCATTTCCCAAGCTTTAATTATGGATCTGCACTGATCATGCAGATTTTTGGCACTAATCAACCCCAAAGAACCCTCATCTTAAGCCAGGACTAACACTGTGCTAGGTGCTGTGCAAACTCAGATCTCAGTGACAGCTACAGTCACATGAAACTTTCAATCAGAGCAGAAAACAACAGGGGCATAGCAGGAGGAAGGAGAAGAGAACAAAGCAATGGCTCCTGTCATCCCCACATCCCTTCGAAGGACTGTGTTGCTGCCAGGCAGCCCCCAGTGAGAGAGAAGAAGCTGCATGGAGGGGAGGGGGACACCACTTGTCTGCTCCAGGGAGGATGCTGTGAATCTCTGCATAAGGCATGCAGTCTCTTGCTGGCTTCAAAGTGTATTTTCTCTCTTTACAAGTGTGCATTCCTCCCCACTAAAACTGTTTATTTTTGTGAAACTTTGAAGTCTTGCTCAAATACAACCAAAGCTAGTTAAGAAATTTTTTTTCTTTTTCTCCTTTGGTTGATAGGGAGAAAAAAAAAGAGAGAAACGTGTTGGATAAGCTCTTTCTTTATCTGCATCAATAAAAAATTTAAAGCAAAGCTTGGCTAAACCTCCAGTCCAAATGTCACCTTGGCCCTAATATTTCACTTCTTGTTATGAGTTTAATTTGTATTTATTGGTACTGCACAGTTCTACATTTATGCAGTCCCTCCAACCTATTCCTTGTAGGATGATCCCTTAGGGAACTGCCACTTTCCCACATCCATCCCACCTTTTTTCCTTCTTACCCGCACAGAGGTGTGGCTGGAGGCAAGGCTTGGAGGATGCAAAGGTGGGGGCCTCTTGGAAGGAAATCTGGTGCCATACACCTATCCAAGGAAAGACACTGACTGTATGGCAAAGTGTGGGGGAGGTTGTCATACGTGAGTATTACATACCCAAGGAACACGGATAAAGTGTTTTCTTACAAATAGAAATACCAGCTCGAAACTTAACTTTAAAGATCACCATGACGGAACCTTGCAAGGTCTTGCACTTTTCTCCCAAAATACAAGGAGGAATGGTGAAACGACCAAATTTGAGGTGGCAAACCCAATTAGCTGGCTAAGACTTGGAAGCTCCTGTTCATTATGGATATTACTGGATCATGTGGACTTTGAGTTTGGGGTAGTCACAGGAAGAAATAAGTGGGATTGCAGTCTTAGGCTGGAATGGTTTCCTACCTAACTTTTGGCAAGTTCCTCAATATGTGTGCACGTGAAATGGGAAAGAGCTGCCTTACTGTAAGGATTTTCATTTCTTACAAAAGGGTGTGAGGAGAATACTTTAAAACCTGTGGGAGGTCAGTGGAAGGCAGAGTAGAGATTCTACACTACATTTTTAAAGAGTAGTTTTTCCAGGAAAATAATGGAGGTAATGTTCAGAAAATATAAAAATTGTTTGAACTTACTCCTTTCTTCTTGAAGAAGAAACCAACTAAAGTCTATTCTTTTTAACCTCTGCTCAAAACTGTTTTCCGTGAAAAACAGAATATTGATCATATTGTTCCACAAGAAAACTGAATAGCTATGAAAAGTTGAGTAATACATCAGTTCCCTCACCCCTTTAGGGGAATGGATCATCATAACTTAGACCCTTCAAGTCCTGTCAGGTAGAAGACACCTCCTAAGAAAGGTGAGGGAACCTGTGGTGAGTGAAGCAAATCTTTGTAACTATGGTTTTACAGACTGCAGTGAAGCAGAGGATCTGCCACCTCTGACCCAAAGGCAACTGTCCTTCCTCCATTGCATAGCAGAAGAAGTTGTCTCTGCCGCTCAGGAACTGCAGTCACAGTATTTCATTCCTCCCCAGACGAGGCTGATTCGGGCATGCTTGCTCTCCCCCTGACCTGCTGATAATTAGCAATGGCTGACACTTTACTGATACAGGAGAAGTCACTAAGCAGGACCTGTCTGACTGTGGTCCTTCCCTTTATTCCTTGCCTTATCTGGGCACATGTGGGAACTGCCCAGCCTCCCAGCTATAGCTGTGTCTATCTCTTGGACACAACCACCTGGCTCACTGCAGAGCTGCTCTGCTTATCCCACGTGTGGATATCTCACCTGCCTTTGGAACCATACTTTGACCATCAGAACTAAGACATTCTGCTTAGGAAATATATGCTGAGAATCATGGCCCACCTTTAAGATTAAGTATTAGAACTGGGCAAATATAGTTAAAGTGTTTGGGATAACAGGCCATGAAATGCAGCCTTTCTGCCTTCCACATTAAAGCTTTCAGAGTTCATTATTTTCCCAAGTATTAATGACTTGTCACCAAGGGTAATATCTAACTGAGTGTTTCTCATGAGGCTGCCTTGTGACCCAGGTCATGCGTGGGGTTTCCTCTTGGCTCACAGCACACGCAAGCCAGTGGGAAGTCTCTGCCCTGGTTTCAGTCAGCTTTGCTCCAACCTGGAAATCACTTCCTCATGGGAAAAGAATATGCAAAGTAGCTGTTCTAACACACAGGGCCCTAACATTGACCCAGCCATCGCTGGATGCTCTTGAAAAGGAGAGTTCAAAGCACCTCTGGGGAGGCAGCAACTCCTGGCTTGGGGCTCTGTTTTACTTGTCATCTCATACCCTGTCTTGGCCATTTGGGAAAAGCAAAAGTTGTGGTGAGTCACAACCAGCAGGAATTTAACTTGGCACCTCTTAAAAGTGAAGACCTCTGCTCGCTGAAGAACTCGCCTTCCTTAGCTTGAAGGCTGTGTTTACTCAGCAAATGAAGATGTGACTTCAGTACAGTGGACGTGTCCGTGCTGGCCAACACGGCCTATGAAGATGCAGGGACACAGACTCCAGGGCTGGCTGGACACCCTGGCAGGAAGCCAAAGCATCTTGGGCAGCCATGAGCACATCTTCATGCTGCTGCTCACCCTGTAAATGAATCAGACCTAGCCAAAGGCATAACTGCCTGTGCTCTCAGATGTAGCATGGATGAAGCCAACAGCTGGTATTGATCCAGAAATCTCAAGACACAGATTAGACATTTGAGGAAGTTGTGGCCATGCTGTGTTCTGTAAAGTGACAGTCTCCTTACATATTAATGACCTATGAGGAGCTCATTAAGGGCTCAGATATACGAGGAGCTCACAATTCAGAGTCAACCTACCACAGGGGTTAGGGGTGGCTGTAGCCCACCACGTGCTAAAATTCAAAGTGATTGGGAGATATGAGCAATTTCTGTGTCTCAGCACAAGGAGAACATCAAGTAAGGTTGCTTTATTCCTCCATAAGAGACACATAACTTCTCAAGGTGGCCTTCACATAGATCATTGGTGAGAGAGTTACCCTGCCTCAGTCACCCTTTCTCCCCATCCAGCTTGCCAGTCTTCTTTGATACTGAAAATATTAGTTGAACACCAACATACAGGGCTTGGAAAACACCTCAGCTCCTCTGTGTGCTGTCTGTGCTGGGGTGCAAGCCCACAGTGGCACACAAGGTAAATAGGTGTATAAGGGCTGGTAAGAGCTACAGATGAGAGACATGGATATCATAGAGCACCTTAAAGTGGCTTTTGGACCAGAACCAGCATGTCTCTAAATTGTAACATCATCCAAAGACCTTGGATGTGCTGACTCTGTGCAATTGTGCCTAGGGAGAACATCTGAAACAGCTTTCCTTGTGACCACACCCATGGAGGTGTCATGTCCAACATACAGACGTTTCTGAGATCAAAGGTGGTGTAGTGTAAATGCTGAGGATCAGCTGGTGAAGGAAAAAAAAAGCAGAGAGGCTCCTGAGAGGCCAGGGGAGAACTATCAATCACGTTAGCCCCACTGAAGTCCCTGTGGCCTTGTTGCTTTCCAGGAGCTGAGGATCTGGCCTTGCCAGGGCAAACTAAAGGTGTACTGTGAAAACAGATGCTAATAGTAACTTCATTTGGCAGCGCAGGGCAAGAGCCTTATCCCTGGACATCTCCTCTATATTAATTTGATCATTTCCATATCTCCATGGGAAAAATCCTGCTCAAATACAATTGTCTCTCTGCAAGACAATCCTGGCCAAGATGCCACAAGGTGACCATGGCAGATAACCTTCCATAAACCTGGAGACATAAAACAAGCCAATGACCTACTATATGGCCATAAATATAAATTTAATGAAGGCAGCACTTATTCATTAGGCAGAAGTCAAGAAATGACTCCCAAGTCCTTCAAAGAAAAGTAGATCTGTTAATGTCACTTTCCAAATCCTCTGCCTGATGCCAAAAAGCGAGGATGATTTCCCAAGTCAGCATGAAATACCAGTGCTTAAAATTAACACCAGGAAACTTTCTTACTCCTGATATATCTCTAGATTGAAATCCAACTTTTTAAAGGGACTTTCAGTTAGTGTTGGGCCTGACATTTAGCTTCTGTCAGAGAATGAATGGATCGAGGTGGCAGAATGAAGCACGTTGTTAAAAATAAATAAAATTGGTCTAAGTGATATTCTATAAAGAATCCTTCCTGAGGTGTCAGTAGCCCAGCTCCAGCATCTGTCCAAGACAAGCTTTTATATGGGTGCCCCAAGTGAAAATGGTTGTAGGGGACAGAGGGCTGGAGTCTGCTGTGGTATTCAGGGGTGTAAATCAGGAGGATCTGCACTGAAGCGAGTGGGCTGGTGAGGAAAACGGGTGATAGTTACTGCCTGAGCCATCAAAAGGGACCTTCCAAAGCCCTCAGTAGACTATGGGAGAACCTCCCTGTCCCAGCTCAGGTAGGAGAAAGCCAAAGTGGTCTGCTCTCTGAAACCAGAGGAGTCCAGTGCTTCTGAAAGACAAAAGCAGAGCCTGGCACATTTTCGGTCCCTAAGGTGCTTTGTGATTTCACTTTGGTGGAAGGAGTCATCTTACTCCTGTGTGATATTCTCTCCACTCTTTGCTTCTGATTATCTGCGCATTTTGTGACTGACATGCTTAATTCTGTCTATTTCACTCTATTTTGCAGAGATGCTTCCTATATAGGTCTGAAACAGCATGTTCTGAGCTGGGTCCTCAGCTTTGTGCTCTGCCCCATCTATTCATTCCTTTCACTGTCCTGGAGGTATTCCACACCTCTCCCAGGAGCTGCAGCTTGGCCACTGTCACCTTTGGGAAGGTGGATGGGGGAGGAGGGCAATCAAAGAGAGGCAGTGCCGTTCAGTCATTGTGGGGGGGTAATAACATAATGATAGGAAAAAAAAATCTATGTGAAGGCCAGGATTAAAATAAATAAATAACCGAGTGGGAGGGCTCTATTCACCTTCTCCTTAAATCCAATTTAAATCACTCTCTACAGCCCTAATCTATATCCATAATTATATCATTTCGTACAACAAGCTTGCGAGAGGTCTTAAGAAATTTATGTAGATTAAAATTCATGGGTGCCATAGTACAGATTCCATATTATTAAGATTGATTAGGACAGCTGATGCTGTGATTAAAGAAGCCAGCGCTTACTGTTGTAATTAATTAGGTATTCAGACACAACAATAACTGCAATAACAGAAAGAATGTGCTGATCTAGCAGAAAACAGAGGCTGATCCTGTGTTTTATAGTCTCGTTTTGCCATTTAGGGGTGGACACCACTCAGTTAAAGACATGCTGTCCCTCTGTCTCTTCCCCTACATATCAAAAGAGCAAGGAAATCCAGGGCTTTTGTGTCCTCTGCTTCATCCTGCTAGTAGGAAAAAGCCCTTTTGGTAGCATGCCCAGCTACTGTAGGTGTTTGTTTGGGACAACATATGGACCTACTATTAAATTCATACAGTTCAATCATGGAAACCAGGATTATCTTTATTATTTTCTTAATAGTCCCACCTCTGAGCCCCATCCCTAATCAAGTTCCTTCTGAGATGGATGTTGAGCATGATAGGAGACATGTCAGGCAATGAAGAGCTTCCAGGTAACAAAGCAAGGAAGATACAGACGACTCAGAAATGCAGACAGGTGGACATGGCTAGTCAAGGTGACAAACATTCAACAGCAAAGTCAGGACCAGACTTCCCTCTCTTTGCCGCAGGCCATAATCACATAAGTCAGGGTCAGGTTTTAAAAGCTCTTATGGCACTCTAAGTCTGTATTTTGGGGGAGCTTAGTTTAAGCCATCTTTAAAAATAAAGCTCAAGGTCTTAACTCACATGGATGCTACTGAAAACGTCAGCACAGAGCCTGATTTGTGTTTACACCTTCTTCCAGATCAGAGGAGAAAACACTTCTGCTCTGGAAAGGCTCACACAACTGCCTTGCACAACCTCATTCATTACAGCTGCAGCATGGTCATTGGAAGGACCTGGCATCATTAAAGTGGTTTAGACTGCAGCTGAAGATGGCAACTTGTTATCAAGTTTTTAATGAGTGCATTCCTCCACTTGTTTATTTTACCAGTAAAGTGTGGTTTATGGCACATGGCAGATTGTTCCAAATGGGTCAAATAAATGTTTCCCAGTCATAATGATGTCTCAGGTGCTCACTGTTGCAGTTTTGGAACTGCTGATACAAAATATGAACAGGAAAGCTCTCACCCGGAGATTTAGGGTGGACAAACAGTACAGAGCCACACATTTCCTGTGGTGAGGAACTTCAGCCTCAGGGCAGCTGAGCCAGGCACATTTCTAGGCCATAGCACATGTCTGGACCAAATGCTGTGGGGCTTGGTTTTCATCCTGGACCTTCTACAGGTGCAGGCAGGTCATTCTTTTTCTGTTCTCCTGACTCACCTCCTCCCTAAACTCTTCTTGTTTGACACCTTTCAGGCCTGAAATATGAGGGTAGACATTGGGGTGGGGGAAGCCAGTCCTTTCCTCTCTCTGCACCAGTGAAGCCCTGCTCCTGTCCAGTGCCACTGGATGCTGCCTGCCATGGTCAGGACTGACACTGGACTCACTGGTCTGGAGCAGCAGCCTGTCCATCAGCAGTGCTGCTAATTGACAAGCTGATGGACAAAGCTGTCATAGCAGCATGCTAGCAACTCCTCCCCTGCAAAACTAACTTGGGTAATGATAATAATTACGGATGGAGTCTGAATGCTGTCTCTGCTGGCAGTGGGTGAAATTGGTGACTGCCTGATCTCTCTTTGCTGAGCCAATGAAAATGAATGGATGGTCTTAGTTCAGTTACAAAGACATGAGTTGCTACAAAACAGGAGCTCCCCTGTGCGGCACACCTTTACTGCCTGTCTCAGTGGTGACTTGGAAAAACGTGGGCATAAAGGCTTGGCTGCCCATTTGTTTTGACAGCTAGTCCTCATCAGAGAGGGCTGGACCCTGAACAGGGTATGAAGTGGAGGTTGCTGCCTTGCTAGCCCAGATGTACCCACTGTGTGCTAAAAGGCAGTGGTGGTGGAGAAACTTAGGCTGGGTCTGCAGAATGGAGAGCTAGAGCCAGTCCTGGATGGGGTGAGCAGTCAGAAAGAGAACCACTGCATGCCTGAAAATAGTAAATCAGGTGACACACTTTTAATGGATTACAAGGAACTGAGGGGACTTAGTTTTTGTTTCCTCAGCAACCTAAATCCAGACCAAATGCACTGAATAGAATGCCCTAAGTAGGAAGGGATCCATAATGATCATCAAAATCCTGCACAGGGGAACCCCAAGAGTCACACCATGTGCCTGAGAACATTGTCCAAATGCTTCTTGAACCTGTCAGGCTTGGTGCTATGACCATTTTCCTGGGGAGCCTGTTCCACTGCCCAACCACCCTCTGGGTGAAAAACTTTTTCCTGATATCCAGCCTAAACCTCTCCTGACACAACTCCAGGCCATTCCATCAGGTTCTGCTACCGGTCACCAGAGAAGAGACCAGTGCCTGACCCTCTGCTTCCCTTTGTGAGGAAGCTGAAGAACTCGGCACCTGTGAAAGCATTCCCCATCTAAGGCTCCACAAAGCTGCCATACCACTGGCCCATCCCTGGCTCTGGACATCCTTTGGCCCAGGAGGAATAAGGGGGATGTAAGATGCTCTGTGGTGTTTTTCCACTTCTTTCCGGGCACATCACTGGGAGGAAGATTGTGGAGCAGTCCCATCTTTTCTGGGAGCTGTGCTTTGTTCCTTTGTCCAGTTCTCTCATTTCACTGATTCTCTGACAGCCAATCCCTTCTCTCTCTTGTTTGCTGCCCTTTGGTCTCACGATTTTCTCATCTCCCCCTCCCCTTCTCTTACCAAAGAGGCTTTATCTTTGGAGTGAGGATTTTGTCTAGTCCCTCACAATGCAATTCAGCAGGGCAGGACCTGTTACCAGAGAGCAGAATTCTGATGATGTGAAACACAGCAGAAGCCAGTGCAGATGGTGTCTACTGTTACTGTACATCACACATGGTTACAAGAGAGGCTCTGGGCTCTGGGTGGCTAAGAAGCTTTGGCAGAAGAGCGCAATCCCTGCTACTATGACTAATGTGGAAATGGCAAACGCTCTTGTGCTGCTGCAAAGTGACTCACAAGATCATGGCACAACAGATTATGCTCTTTGTCCCCACTATATATTGTGACACATTGCCACGTTCAATAGCTCTGCAAACTGAAAGATTAAAGGGCAGGAATTAATACACAAAAAGGTCAAATCTCCAAAGGGGCTTAGACTAGTGGAAGGGGAAATACTTATTGCCTTGTTATTCACTCTGTGGCAAAAAGTGCACTGAGGCATTATGTACTGTCTGATCTTGGAGAAGGTGAGACCCTGGCTTGCAAAGGTTATGCCTGCAAGGAATGGTTTTCTAGTGCCACTGCGTGGATCCATAGCCTGACCAGATTAACAGAGAAAGCTAATTCCTGCAGGGACAGGGGCTGTGATCAAAGCCCTGGCGAGTAGGGATGTTCAAAAATACTCTGGCCTTTGCCACAAATCCATGGATGGTTTGGTAGTCTGACTGAAACGATACCATGTAAAACCCTTCTCCAGTCAAAGGGAATCTTGAAAAAAGAACACAGGGGAAGACAGAAGAAAAAAAGAATGAAATTACAGACTAAATACAATTATGTAATATGGACCTGTTTTTATAAAGACTGTGGTATTCTGGAGTCCTTTGGATGCAGCATCAAAAATAATATGGCTGGTCAGAAAGGTGAACATGTAGACAAACTGCACAATTAATGGAATTTATTAGGTTCTGAATGATATGGATGTCATGCCTCTAGAGATGTTCATTGTTGTGTTTTGCTATTTTCAGGCAACAAAGAACATTCTGGTACAGGCTGTAATGGTGTGAACCCACATTTGAGGATTTTTTTGTGGAGTATGAAAGAGTATCTGAGAGCAATATTCAGGATTTAAACAATATATGGCAAGTCATAATCATATCAAGACCATGATTATGTACATAATACTGCAGCAGTCTTAGCCACTTTCAGAATGAGAGATACACCATAAAAGAAAGTTGTTTGGAAGATGCTGACTTTGGATGGGGGCTGTTGTGATCTTCCCTTCTCTATAGTGTTAGTGCAATTGCCTTCTCAGCTGTAATATTTTATTTCTACCCTTGTGTTTAGAGACAGAGCCATACAGAACCACAGGGCAGTAAGAGATGCAATAGAGGAGAGTGAGAAAAATCCCATAATGATGGAACAAGCTGCCCAGTGATGAAAATTTCTTTCTAACCCCAAGCAATTAGTGGCTGGCTTATATCATAAAGCATGAAGTTTTGTGTCCTATCTACATTTTTATCCAGTCTAATATGGCTGTGGATGTTCTCATTACCCATATAAATGTCTAATCCTTTTATTTTTTATGCTGCTAAGCTCCAGGACTGAATAAAGCCTGTGGCAAGCAGGAGAGGTTTGGAGAGTGCATAAATGCTCATGAGAAGGAACACAATTAGATGGAGCAAACGCATGATGTAAGCTACGTGGACTTGCTTTCAGCATTTCAGGGACAGGCAAAAGCATAATGTGAGGTGAGTGTTTGACCTGCCACCGTTCCCTTTACACCTCTGCAATAACTTAAGGTGTCACTACGTTATGGGGAAGCTGAGCAATGAGAAAGACAAATATATTGCTGAAGTTACCCTGAGATAAAGCCAAACTTTACACAGCCCAGAGTGTTTGGATGTCAGCTTTACTGGCAGAAGGGAGTCTCTCTGCCTGCAGTGAAGAAGGGCAAGGATGACTGTCACCTTTCAGTGTGTCAGCCTGTTGGTGTTTGTGCAGGGACTTACCACGAATTGCTGCCTGAGCAAGTCTCTCCAAAACTCAGGGAGAATCAGATTAAGGCCACTGACTTTTATAAAACCATGGATGAAATACCTAACTGAAAGGCTTCTTTGATTATGGGGATAGTTGGGGATAGTAACAAAAGCTCAAGCCATTAAGATTCATCTAGAAAGAGCATCTTTTCTCTGTTACCCCCAGTAATGGATCATCAAAATTAGCTAAAATGATCTAAATAAACCAGAAAAAAGGGACAGATACACATAGAAATGGATGAATAAACAGAGAGATGACTGACTGGCAAACAGGTAGATACTGAAATAAAAGGACAGAAGAACAGATGGCCATGTTTATATAACCTTAAAGACAGAATGCTTTCTCAGTGCTGTGGTTGAGCTCACTGAGCACACTAAGGGCTCCCTCCAATCTTCTGATGCTTTCATAAGACTCCAAATCTCCTCAGCCTTTCAGCTGCTAAAACACTTATATACATGCCTAATTTTGAGTTCAGTAAGTCACTTGATTTTAATTCTGCTTGGAGTTGAACTCAAACTACATGTTTGCAAAGTGTTTGTTGGAAGGAGGATAATTATTTGTCAATACCTAGGAAAGATTCTGGTATTTCTATGTTATGCAATATTTTTCCATGTAGCTCATAAAGTCCCCTATGATGATGAATCTTCTGAGTTTTCAGGACTGGCTAAGATTGAAAGAATTATTTTTTTCTTAGAGTTTTTTTTTTGTTTTTTTTTGGCTGGAGCATCTCACTCAGTATTTGATTTCCTAACAGACTAGATCAATCTATCAGTTCCCCAGGGTAAAATACTCTTTTGCCAGCTGGTGATTAGCATCAATTAGTAACATTTACTTCAACTTTTATTGCTATGATTGTTACCATTAGTATGTATACAGCAATGGTAAAAAATGTCTTTCTAGAGGAAGTGTATTGGAGGAGAGAGCTACTTCAAATCTCGAGGACACTGAAAAAATGTAGGTGCACATTAAAGAATGGTAAACTCCTGAGTTCTTGGTAATTACTGCTTTAGACTGTATGTATGTTTGGAAATACAGGTATAAGGGCAGGTAGGTATCCTTTAACCTCCCTCATTCGCCTCTGACTGCCAGTGCTTTCAAAATCACTTCTTTAGTGCTGGCTTCTTCAAGCTAGGCACAGTGTGAATCCCAGCAGCAGTTCTCCTGCAGTGTGCCACCAAAGGGTGACCCTGAGCCCATTCAGAGGCTGTATTCAGAGGCAGCTTCAGTCTCCAGGCCTCTTAAGGCAGCAGAATTTGTGTGCAGTGAGCATTTTGGAGATCAACACCTGCTCCCTGCACACAGGAAGACATTTGAGTTAGCGGACATGTAAACCCTTTGGATCATCCTCCCAGAGCCATCTGGCTGCAGGGGAATTCCAGCAGGAGATACCAATGCTGGGTGCAAACAGGCTCAGCACAGCTCCTTCAAGGCTAACCAGAAGCAAGACCCTTGGGAGTACTGCGAGGGGATCTGCCAGCATGAACTGCTCCGGAGTCAGGTCAATTTTCAGCTGAAGCAAAACATGCTGCTTGTCCTGACTGTATTCACCAGACATGCTATCCAGCAGATGAGCACTCAAATATTCAGTACACAGTTTTTCCACCTCCAACATGCCCTTGATGTTTATCATCCAGATTGAACCGTTTAACACTGTAGCTGCGTAAGACACAATACACCGATGCTGTAATGAGCCCTGGTGGTGTGGGGTATGATCCTGCTGAACCTATGCCACAGGGCAAAGCCTGTGGGTGTGGACAGTATCCCTAGGACTGAGGGAGCAGGCTGTGGGCACAGGATTGGTCTGGCTTACCTGGATAAGGGTGAATGCCATTAGCAAAGACGGCTTCAGCGGCTGGCTGCCCATTAGCCTGCGGCGGGAGGCCAGTGAAACCATTCACCCCAATCGGAGATGGGATGCTAGGCACAGCTGGTGCAGTGATGCCAGGAGGCGTGCTTCCACCTGCAAATGGGGAGGACACAAGGGCAGAGCTGGTGAGTACTGCAAACAACAACTTCGTGGAGAAAACTGCCAACACAACAGCTGTGACCACCACCAGCAAAAAAAAAACAAGGAAAGAAAAAATTCCCAAGCTGCTGAGCAAATAAAGGGAGTGCTTGCCTCTGCTCCCCTGTTCAGAAAGAACTCAAGAAAAGCTTGAAAAACCTCCAAAAACTGTCAGCCCTAGCTTTCTACAGCAGTTCCTATAAGGTTCCCTTTGGATCTCTGTGGGTGCACTGATTTCCAGGACTGCTCTGTCTGCACTCTCTCATGAATACACCTTTCATATGCAAACTCATTCTGAACTTTCTCAGCACTAGGGATCCTTAAGAGACTTGTCAAGTTTATTTGTAGCCTAAAGGTAGCCAGTGATACATTTTTTTAATGTCACTGTTTGGCCCAAACTTGACTTCATACAGTTTTAACAGATATCTCCCAATGAATGGGAGCAAAATTTGGACTAGATTTGTTACTTTCACGGAATCATACTTCTTTCCTTCTTCCCAGATGCATCCTGTGGGGGACTGTAATGCTGCTATTTCAGAAGAACAAATTAGCCTTTATGTTCTGCGTGGGATCTTGTCACCCACTGGTAGAGAATTCTTAAATTTCTGGGGAGAGAATTTAATCCCTTTGCTCCCTCACTGTCTCCTCCTATGTATGTGTTAAATGACTGGACAGTCTGTTCTTCTTGCTACATGTTCAGGATGACTTTAGGGACCAAAAATGAGTTTTCAATGAGCCTGAAATCATATTTTTCTCTTGCTAGGTGTGCGTGGGAAGATAAACTATCTTATCCTCAACAATATCTTTCAGTGTCAGGGTATACTACCAATTGAAAGCACCATTTTCGCAGTAACCTCTTTTAAACCAATTGAAGATACTTTCTTCACCATAGCAGCATTCCATGATGGGTTAGTCCAACAATACACTTTAACAACTGTTTAAATCTGTGTTGGTGCTTTAAGAAAGCCACTATGGATATATGAAATGTTTTAATATGTTCAGATTTGAGTAGCCCAAAAAAAGAAAAGGCAATATTTCAGCTCATTTCTTATACCCTGAGCAGACAAGCTGCTGCTTCCCCTTTTCTTATTTAAATGGTGTTGGCCTTTAAAAATGTCCTCTGTGGAGGTACAGGGAGCCAGCAGTGGCAACTGAAGTCCAAAGGCAATGCTCTTAGCATATGCCATCAGCTTGCAAATCACAAAGGCTACTTAAAATTTCAGTTGCTTTTCTGGATCTCTGCTTTATTTGCATAGAAAATGTAAATAATTTTTTTCTAAAATTACAGCAAGGGATTTGTGCTTGCTCTTTTGTGCATGTCTAAGGAAGTTTAGGCATATTTATTGGAATTCTTTAATTTTCTTCTTATAAAGAACCCCCCTGGAGAGGTCAGATCTGTAGTTGGAGTAAAACTGGCATAATGCCACTGTGGAAAACAAATGGTGGTGGTGCATGCCAGTTGTGGATTTCATCCCTCGTTTGAGATCTCTTGCTGTAGCTACACCAGGTGCAGATTTACAACATGGAGAGAGAGAAGGAGGGAGGGAGAGAGGGAGGGAGGGAGAGGAGGACGAAGGAAGGAAGCCTAAATAAAATTTCATTTCTAGACCCTCTCTGCAGGTAACAGGGTAGCAGACCCACTGCCAGACCCACTTTTCACCCAGATTGTAGCAGTGACAGGAGAAATGTAAAACCTGAACCAAACTCGCAGAAATGTCAAATTAATTGCCTCACAATTATGGACTGTTGTGTGAGATAAACCTGACTCTTGATGGAAGACTCTTAAAATGACAGCAAACAGCATGAAAGTTTTCTTGGTCTGAATTACCCACAAGGAGTGCTCATTGCACTCCATTGACTGCAGTTCAAATGAGATGTCTAAGCTTTGTATGGTTAAAGACAGGTGAGATGGATACTGTCTCTCATCTGTTAGACTTGCCTGGATCCAAAACTCTGAGCTCCTAGCTCCCATGGGAATGAATGAATTTATGGTCATATTCCCAGGAATCCACTCTCCTAGAAGTGGGATGCACAGGAAACCAGCTGGATTAGGAGGCCTGAAGATACCAGCATGGAGGCACTATGCTGAGCCAATAGCTCCAAAGCCTCTAGGACTTCTGGGTTACCAGAATCTTTTTTTCTAGCACAATTTTTCTTTTGCTTCAGAAAGATCAAAACGCTTCCTTTTTATTTTTTTTTTCAATGTTCCAAACACTTTTTCTAGTGCCTGTTTTTTTTTTTTTTTCTGAGAACTTTGAAATATTTCATTTTCCTTCCAAGGCAGAACAAAGATATACTTCAATGACTAGAAATCCTGCTATGAAGCAGAGTGATCATTTTCCATTTGGCTTTCTGAATGCTAACAAAAGCCAGCAGGAGAATTAATGTTAGGCTTCAGATATCTCCTGGCTACTCAGAAATCGCTGCTAGTGTTGTAGGCTTGCTTGCTCAGACATTATGTGAAACATTTTCTATGCATCTTATCACATGCTTTGTGAGTGTTGTAGTAATACAAGAGTAATTTCAAAGTCTAAACATTTCTCCTAAGGAATAATTGTCAGTGGACATTTCCACAACCCACCACAGAGGTTTTTCATGAAGGAAGCTACTCATTCAAGGTAAATCTGCAATAATGCCAAAGTGAATAGGCTCTGTGATTGAAAAGATGTCATTAGGAGAGTGCAAAATTGGCCGCCGTGAAAGACATCAAGGGATCATCTAAACCAGCATCTTATTTTCAATAATGACCAGTCATGGGTGATCCGGAAAGCATGTAAAAAACATGAGTTTCCTCTCCTCTGTTCTGACAGTGAGACTTTAACAGTCTCCTCATCCTGTCAAACACTGGAATAGGCTGCCCAGGGAAGTGGTGGAGTTGCCATCCCTGAAGGCATTTTAAAGGCACATGGATGTGGTGTCGAAGGATATGGTTTAGTGGTGGCCTTGGCAGTGCTGTGTTAATGGCTACACTTGATGATCTTAAAGGTCTTTTACAACCTAAATTGTTTCATGATTTTATGACTCTGAAAGAGGAAAAGTTTACACCAAAAAAGAGCTGGGATATTTTTCATGGCTGGACATCATGGTAGGCACAGAATCTGGCTGTTGTATGGGCGTTTTCACGCCTATGACACAGAACATATCATTTTCAAGAATACACTTATGTAAAAGAGCTTGTGCTCTTTTGTGGTGGGTCTGTTGCAAACCACTGCCTGGATTCAGCTTTCCAGGCCCTGACAATATTTGAATTCCAGGCAGTCTTTGTTTAATGTTCTCTCTGCTCCCACCAACACAAAACAAATCTAGCTAATGCAAATATGATAATCTTGCCAGCAGCGGGTTTAAAGGGTGCACATATAATTAAGCCACTTTTTTATTTGGATTTGCAGTAGCTCCATCGACTTTTTGTTTATACATTTATCATTGTGTAAACATATATTTTGAAATGTGCAGTATAAGATCTTTGAGTCAAGTGCTTTTCCTTGGGTCTCCATAAAGTCTTGTGGAATGAGATCTGTCTTACTCTCCCTTGTACCCCCAGTCCCCTGTGATATTCTATTAAAAATGGTCCTTTCAAGATGTACCTGTGAGTCCTCTGCATCCCTACCAGTCTCTAGTATATTGCAAAACTTTCCAAATCCTCACTTCTTGCAAGGTTTGGCCCCACTTTTCCTGCTTCCCTACTTCCGTGCTGTTGGGCCATATGTCAGTCCAGGACTACCAGAGCTGGTGATTCCTTTGACCTGTTCCTGCCCAAATGTTAATCTTGTGCTTCAAGCTCCAAGAAAGACAGTCCTGTTTCTGTCTCAGCTTATTTCTCTGCCTGCTGAACCACATACTGAAGCTCCTAGAATGGGCTTCTTACAGCCTAACCAGATCCTGGCAGCCCTTCACTGGCTATCTGTCTCTGTTCCAGCAGCCAGAAACCCCCTCACCAAACACCCTCATTCCAGGTAGCATCAGATGTTCTCCTTGAGTACCTGCTGTCCTATTTCACAATAGGGAGAAAGGCTTATGTGTCCCAAAGGCAAAATTCATCTTGTTAATGATATTGCTTCTCACCAGAAACCCTGTTTTGTTTATCTTTGGTGACGGCACCAGCACTGACCCCTTGGACGCATATAGGCACCAGTGTAGGTCACTGTGGGATGTTTTGTGATGTTTGGAGGGTTCTCAGAGCTAAAGAGAAGTTGTGTATGGGATTAGATTGAGAAGGAAGGGTCATAGAATCACAGAACAGTTAAGGTTCTAAAAGACCTCTAAAATCATCGAGTCCAACCACTAACCCACCCACTGCCAAGCCTGCCACTAAGCCGTGCCTCTAAGTCCCACATCTACAAGCTGTTTGAATTACTCCAGGGATGGACATGCCTTCACTGCCCTGGGCAGTCTGTTACAGTGTTACACCCGTTTTGGGCAAGAAACTTTTTCTAATATCCAATCCAAACCTCCCCTGCTGCCACTTGAGACCCTTTCCTCTGGTCCTGTCACTCGTTACCTGGGGGGAGAGACCAATCCTCACCCAGCTATGGAGAACTAACTAGTCCTGCCAGGCACCCTGTGGCATGTGGCCAGATTTCCCTGCCCTTGGCCCTCTCCAGCCCGCTGTCCCCTTACCTGAGGTTGGTGTCATGGGGGCGGCTGCCAGGCCGTTCATGTTCAGAGCCGCCATCTGCTGCATCTGGGCCGCGGCAAAGGCTGCCATGGGGTTCAGGTATCCGCCCTGCGCCACCGACGCCATGATCGCCGCTTGCTGCTGCATCAGCTGGAACAAAGAGAGCAGGGAAAAAATATCACGCGGTCACTGGCGGGGCAGCCTGTGGCACCGGCGCCAGGAGGGCACCCAGTGAGGGTGGGATGCACCCCAGTGTTTTGGGGTGTCAGCACGCCACACCTGGGGTGCCCCCCAAGCTTGGCCATTCTTCTCGCTACAGGCGCTGGAGGCAAAGGGCGTCTCTGCAGCTTGGGGTCTTTATGGTCCCCACCCCACTATGTGTTCCCTAGAGTGGAGCTCTCCCATGACCTGGACTCAGCCCACCAGCTCCTTGGTACTTCTCTGGTCAGAAAGGCAGAGAAAAGGCTTTATACAGACAAAACACGATATACCTGAGCAGAGTGGTTTCGTGGCTTACATTGCTTATATCAAAATTCTGGGAAAGCCTGGGGGTTACTGATGGGATAGCAGTGTATGTAGGAAAAGGGGACTCCTTCTCCAAAGCGGGAAGTTTGACTAGTTGTCTATGGATAGCCTGATTTTTTTCCCATCTGTCAGTGACAAAAATCACTTTTTCTTGTGCCGCGAGGAGGCTTCTGCTGGATACTGAGCAAAACCACGACCAAAACTTCTAACCAGATTATAGCACCTATTTCCAACACAACCAAGCAGAGACCCCCATAAGTGCTGTACAAGAGAAGGGAGCTCCCCTGCTTTAGCAAGATTAATATTGTCTAATGGGAAAACCCCTTCCCTGTGGTTTTGATCTGGATTAACTTTCTCAATTAATTTTTTTTCCAGAAAGTGGTCAAAATGCTTCATCTTTCAGGGCACCTACAAAAGTCAGAAATAAGGAACACAGGTTACATTTTCAGGCATTTGGGGCTAAAAAAATTTTGGAGCAGAAGGCTGGTGAATGGTTATGAATCCTGGAAATGCTTCTTTCATTAAAACCAGACTTTGTTATCATTATGTTACACTCAGAACCTAGCACACAGCTGGTGCAGTTCATATGAACAGTATGGCTGCAGAGAGATTTTAAAATGGTCCTGGTGTGAAGGATAATACAGTTTGGTTGAAGCTGCCTCTTGTCTCCTTCCCTGGAGCTGTACAAAGAGCCAGACAGGGTGGGTACGTCTGAGTATCCAACCCTCAGCAGTGGCCAGTGCTGGATGCTTAGAGAAGGTGTGGGGGAAAGAAGATGTGCAGAAAGTGAAACCTCATTCTACATTCCCCAGCCTCTGGTAATCTGTGACTTGATGATAATAGTGAAGAGAAATGTTTTTCTGTGGTGATTTTAGAAGTGAGTCATGCCTTCGCTGTCTCCAGAATTGGAGTAACTCTGTTTTGCTTCTCTCTGTGATTTCACTCTCTCTCCCATCAGGAAATCACCCTGTGATGCTGTTCCTTAAGCACATGGGACATGCTTCTCAGAATTAAACAGACCTCAGAAGTCATGGCAAGGAACAGACTGTTCCCTTCTGTTCACTTTAATATTGAAATATCAGCTAAATTAGCTGTTCATACACAGACCCACTGAAACAAACCCTTGAAATCACTGTACCCATTCAAAAACTTAAACTTTCCCTGTCACCATCCATAAACAGTCCAAGGTAAAAGGTGCTCTGACAATGACCTGCTGAATAACCATGCACAAGTTATGTAAACTTGCCTTGATTTCTTCAGTTGTAAAATGTAACACAGGATACCTGACTGCACACATCATCAGCTCTACAGGTGAAATGTGTTGCACTGGATTTGAGTATTATTGTTTTTTGAAGTCTAATGCAAATTGGTGGCAAACTGGTGACTTTCCCTTTGATTGTTCATTACCCTTTTTTTTATTATACCCTGCATAAAGTACTTTTACATTTTAATTAGTGATATTTTGCTCTTTGCAATTACTGATGGAGTGATTAGACAATCTTTTCTATTATACACTACATTGATCCTCCTTTAAGGAGTACGTTTGTTCCTAGACATCATTTGACTTTGTTCTCCAGAAGAGGTACTGAGCAGGCAATATTAGAAAGTGTGCCAAGGAAGTGAAGGAGGAAGGGGAATCCATCCATCTTTAACACTGGATTGACTCCCACACTAGGTCTGCTGACTCACATCTCAGTTTCTATTCTGGGTATTTCTACCTGGGTGATGCCTAAAGATTTTTTGGGTTTTTTAAAATACATTTTTCATATATTTGTAGATTTGTAGATTTTTAATACATAGGTTTATAGCCTCTAGCACCTCCTTACCCCTTTTTCATACTTTAGAACAGTAGCTATGTCACATTCTTGAAATTCTGTTTAGTCTTACTTTCAAGAAAAGAATTTCTGACAAGGACACGCTGTTTTGTACTAGAACTTAAGAGACATAACAGGAAACAGGGCAAAGAAGCCCCTGGAGCAACTCCAAGGGGCTGATTCAAGGGTGGGTAGCTGGGGCAACTGGTCTCTTATTGGATGTACCTGCTAGATACATTAATTAATTAACCTTATAAAAATTGCAGAAGTCCTGTATCACGTGTGCATGGCCATATTTGTGCACCTGAAAATTTTCACTTAAGAATTGCTTTTTATCTTGCCACTTTAACATTGTTTGAAAAAATTTATGTCTTTTGATTCTAGGCAACATGGGGACAGATGAGGATGTAACTGGCTTGTTGTAGAAGTGATGGCCAAGATATGTGACTACAGAATCTCTGGAGACCAAAGAAACATCTCTCTGAGATGTCTGATGCAGTTTCAAGGGCTGGGGACAGTTCCAGTCTGGCCCTTGATGACTTTTCCCAGTGCTTCTCCAAAGATGACCAGACCTGTGTGCATAAATCCACGTCAAAACAGAGAGCGATGTACGGCCGTTCGTGTGTGTGCCACGGTCAGTTCTGCTGGCAGATATCAACCTGGTACTGGAGACAGGCACCTTCCAGGGCAGGCAGGGGATGATATTTTTGGCATTTACCATTGTCAGATTGTCCTGAGAGCTAGTCACTTATTATGGCTGATGTGATAACAGGCAGAGAAATCTAGGTCAAGATTCATCTTTCTGTACCCAAATGCCTCTGGGCAGACAAACTGCAGCTTTGTTCCTCCCTATTGTCTCTATGAGGAGCCTCAGGTGTCTGGTTCAGCTGCACCTACCAATAGTCAGAAGAAATATTTCCCACCCCTTACCCAGCCCTCAGCAGATATTTTTGGATCTTGGTTCACATCCATTTAAAAGAAAGGTGTTCATCTTATTTTTCATGTTTCACCCGTGTTTCTGCTTCTCAGAAACAGGGCTCTATCCAAAAAGTTGCTCCATTGTCAATGGTAGTGCAAATGGTTGTACTGCTCCAAAGACAACCTCCACTTTGCACTCAGCAGAGCTGGGCAGTCAGTTGTGACATTAATTATGGCTTATGCAGCTTCTCCTGTTTATGGATGTCTCTGAGCTGTTCAGAGTTAGCAGTGGCAGGTGCTCCTCCTGGTTTGGAAATCAGGCAGCCTCAGTGTGTCAATTCCTGTGCCTTTGGAGGGATTATAAATTTGCACTGGAAGGGGCATGATTGCAGAATGTGCCTTAGCTACATGAATGTTCCTTTTTGCAGTGTAATGTCATTCATGCCCTTCTGTTACAGGTCTTCAGAAAGAAGAAGGTGATTTCTGTCTCCTTGTGAGAAGAACTAGATGATCCTGATCTACTGATCTGTGCTGAAGGGGCCAGGGTCTGCAGATTTCAGTGGAGCAGTCATTTAAAACTGGCCATACTCTTGTAGAGACTGAATTAGGACCTTGAGGAGCGAAGAGGTTAAATTTAGCTTAGGGTTAAAAAGTCAATGCAGCAAAAATGAGGTCCTAACCTGTGATTTGGGAAATTAGATCAGGTGCTTCTACTACAACAGGCAGAGAACAGTCAACCAATTTCTTTTATCTCAGTGCTCTGTGGATGTACTCTCCAAGATGTCCTAGAGACCTTGGGAACCCCTCTGGCTTGTTGAAATGAGCCCTTCACACCATGACCCAGAGGACACAGATCTCTGCAGCCTTAAGAGCTAGTCCATAGGGTAAGAGTGGGGTTGCCTGGAGCTGGAAGGAGTAGAGCATTCTACATCTGAACACAGCTGTGTACCCCAGCTAATGGCTTTTTTCCCTTGGTTGGAGAGGTGACCTCAACCATGTCCCAGGAATGTCTGGACATTTCAACCCTTGACAACCCTCCAGCCACACTTCTGAGGTCACAGATCCCATTCATGCCCTTCCCACTCTGTTTGGAGCTGCTCAGGGGCAAAGTTTAAGGAGGAAGAAGAGGGGGCTCATACCTAGCCCAGAGGCTGATGGCCACAGCTTGGCTGAGTGCAACAGCACCACGAGGGTGGGAGGATGGGATCTCAGTCACCTTGAAAGAAGCTGATAGCATCAGACCTACCTCCTTCCCCCCAGGATGGCTCTAGGGAAATTTACAGAAGGAGAACAAGTCCTGTAAGGGTCACCAGTCTTCCTTCTAAAATCTCCAAGGCATTCCCAATGAAAGTCACCCCACTCCTTCCCCAGCTCCCCCTGAAGACAAATGTCCCATCCACTCTCCTTTCACTTTGAAAGAGACCCAGTGTATGGTCCCAGTTAATAAAGCTGTAGAAAGTGAGGCAGTGACCCCACCAGAGGCAAATCAATAGCAGCAGGGCCCCTGGGTATTGTGTACTTTAAAATATGCCATTTGAAATGCAGATTTTCCCTGCCTGGGCTGGGGCTACAGAGCACTAATCAGGAAGGCAGCAGCCTTATTATCTCACACTGATCCAAGGGGACGGAGAGGAGCTTTTCCCTACCTCAGCTGAAAGGACATATTTCCTTTTGCTTCTCTTACTTCCCTGGCATGACCTTTGCCTCAGCATTTAGAGCTTTTTCCCACCCATTTTAAAGATTCATTCCCTCTTTCCTGCTATCTTTTCTGTTGCTCAAATATTTATCTTCTGAGGAGACCAGAAGATGCTACCAGACTGGTTCCTGCTCTTGGACAGCACCCCAAGAGATAAGAGCCTGTAGTCACCATCCCAATGCTTGAAAAAGGTGGAGAGGCACTGGGAAAGTCATCCAAAGCAGGGGAAGGGGTGGCAGTGTTGGCTGATCAATAGAGACACATGTAAGGATTTGTCTCACACATCCTTTTCCCACTTCAAGTTGCAATGGTACTCAAGGGCAGAAAATACTGTCCTTTTCTTACAGGAGGAACAATTGCATGGAGAGATGAAGGAACTTTCTCTGAGCAAAAAAATCCTGCTAGAAATAGGACAAGCATGCACAGCCTGCCTTCCCCATCCCCCAAAAGAAATGTGTGGGAAACTGAAGAAGGGGAAGAGGAGAAAGGGGGATTATTTCTGATGAGCTCTTTCTGAAATAGCGTGATCATTGCCCTTCAGTCTTACTCGATGTGATGACCTTCTTCTTTTTTTCCAGAGTTATTTTCTATCTTTGTCTCTGAACCACATGATGTTTTGTTTGACTTTTCATATTCTTCATTCAGTAGTAATAATAATAAAAGTAATAACAGCATCCCACACTTCCTAGCCCTAATGATCTATACAAAGGCTTAGCTAACGAATCCTCATGGTATCCCTGTGACAGAAAGAGCTAAGTAAAGTAATCAATCAAGCAGTAATGTGACTCATATTTGGTAAAATCAAGTAATGGACAAATTCATGTCTGCTATCCCTAACTGGCCATTGGGAGTTAAAACTAAAAATACTTTCCAAGAGTTGAAACAAGCAGAAGATAATTGGTAGAAAAATCAGAATTGTCCTTCACACTTCTTATGTTTTCTTGGAAATAGAAATTTCTGCTTTGAAAAGAAAATTGAAATATAATTAAGATTTTAAAAAAAACTTAAACAAATATGCAACAACTGGATTCATGTGTCTTAGTGTCTTCCCAAAGTCTGACACACAATAGCTTGGGCTTCTAACTTCCTAAGAACTGTGAAAACCCCCCCAAAAGACCTAAAAAATTTTGTATGTAGAGCCCAAATCCAAGTGTTCATTATTTCTGAATTACCACGGAGCTGGTGGTCAGAAATATGGTATTAACCCTGCTACAGAGTATTATGGCCTCAAAATAGCTTCCTCTTCTGGAACAGATCAGTGCAAATAATTTGCATAACAGGTAGTATTTACCAAATATGCTGTCCCATTTTGGTAATTTAAATGTAATAACTATTATATCCGGAAGGTAGCCTATAGCCAGTAATTTTTCCCTGATTTCATAGGGCTAGCTGATTTTTTTTTTTTTTAAAGTATCTCTCCAAAATAATTTCACAGTACAAACTGAAGAAATATTGGAAAAAGTGATTCTTCCTGTCAGCACTACCTCAGATCATTTAGCAGAAATATCCTTTCATCTCCACTGGAGCTGGACAGGGAGGCAGAAGGGGGCACCCCTTCCTGGGGTTTTGTGGTCAACATGGTAGCCACTACTGCCCTAACTTCCCAAGGAGACCACTTAAGATGATGTCTGGGAGCTCTGCTGTGCTGGACATTCCCAGATTTGTTGCAGTTATTGTCTGCAGTTCAGGAGCAGCAGCCATTTGTACTTTTTCAGAATGAGGAGAGCTGGGATTTACTGAGAAAGGACTTGTTCCAGGCCAGAGAACAAATGTTAGCATTGCCTGTGTTGTCTCTGTCCCAGCCTGTCTGTTTTTACACACTCACTCTATGCCTCATTCCCTGCTGCAGGATGCAATCAGTCCCATGGCTGGAGTTTGGCCAGAAGACCGTGGCTAACATTCCCACCCCATTTTTTATGCAAACTTGATTTATGACTTTGATCTTATCCTAAATAATTTAAAAATTAAATAATTTATACAGTATCTGTCACTTTCCAAGGCTCCTTCCTTTGTTCTTGCTTTGCTGTTCTGCATTTTCCCATGTCCCTAACCCTTTTTTGATCTGTGTACATTTCCCTTCTGCATGGTGAGGCATCACTGACATGAGACAGGCACTAAACACTCCTTTCCCCTTTCTTCACAGAAAGAAGACCTGCAGGATCTGTAGCTTATTTGTGCCAGGACCATACTACCACCATTCACAGACTGTTTTCATTTTCGCTGCTTGTGATTTTGGGCTTGGCCACCCTAAGAAGGTGTGCTGTGCTGCTCTGAGGTGGAGAGTGTGCCTGCAGGTTCTTCCTAGACTGGCAGCAAATCAAAGGTGGTGCCAGGTAGCATCACTCTCCTTCTCTCCAGGCTGAGTTTGGATCTATACCTCAACCTGGCCTTGGACCACAGAAGCAGCTGTCAGTACCTAGCTGATGTAGATCCACAGTAACCTGACAACAAGAAGGGCTGGTGCCCTGCATGCGTGTGAAATAAAATAAATAATTGCTTCATAAAAGGGGAAGTTAAATGGGTATGGGAAGATATTGCTGAAGAGAAAAAACCTAAAACAATCAAAAAACCCACTCTGAAACAAATTAGAGCAGGGGCTCTGGGAGCTTTAGGAAACTATGAAATCTGACTTGCCTTGAGCTGCATACAAAAGAGGTGAGGTAGGTCTGATGTGAGTTTCTGTGTCACTGAAACAGCACACAGGGTTGGTGCCAAGCTCTGTCTGGTCTGCTTGAATGTGGAACATGAGGAAGGGGTAGAAAACCACACACAGTGGAGAACTCCCTTTGCTTCCTCATTTTTCTGCCTCTGTGTCTGAGGCCAGATGGCTGCTGAACCCCAGGACCGGTTGCTTGGCTGACATGAGACCGTCGCTGCTATCAAGGTTAAAGTTGTTTAAGTTGAGGCTGAGTGGGGTGGCAGTGTGCAGCAGCAGGGAGAGCTGTGGCATGGCCATTTGCTGAGCTGTAAGAGAGGTAACTTGGAGAGGAGCTGGGGCCCAAATCTGTCCTGATGGCAACACTAAAGGTTATCTGTGAAACTTCGATGGACTGAGACCCTCGCCGCCTCTTCTCAGTGGTGCTGCTGGGTTGGCAAGCCCATGGCTGCCCACCACTCTATCAAACAGCCACACTCTGGGGATTTCTGCTGCACTGGCCACCTTGGTACATTGAGACATTTTTGGGAGCTAATCCAGTCACAGTGATGTGCAAGATGCTTCTCTGAGGGAAATTCAGCAAGAAACTGCAGCGACAGGGTCCTGAGCAACCTCCTCCATGGGGATAGACCATTAGAAACTATTGAAAAACCACTGTCATGGGATTGCTTGGGAATTCTTATGTAGAGACATCAGTCAGGTTTGGACTGCGGGGGGATAGCGGGGAAGACAGGCTACAAGTACGAATCAGAGAGCCTGATGTCTCATGCTTGTGCTGGCCTTACTATTAAGCACTGAGGCAGTTCTTCCACTTGTGTTACTGCCATACCACTCTGAGAAAGCTCATGGAGGAGCAGTACAACACAGAGCCGTGTCCCTGAGGGAGAAGAGAAAATAAATAAATCTGATCATCAGGTTTATTTGTCCATGGGGAAACAAGATTAGGGGGTCAAACAATTCAGCCAATGTCACAAGAGTCGCTGGTGGCAGCGGCATCACCCATCATGACAGTCCTGTTCCTGATATTTCACCTTCCCTCCTCTTGACTTGCCTTGGCTCTTCGACTTCAGGCTGCATAAAACTGCTGTCTCCCTTTCCCTCTCCCCTATCGATTCCTCCATCTCCTGCTGGCATTTGCGAGGTGCCAATCACCCTGATATCTGAGAGCCAGCAGTCCGAGGTGGATTAATCGAGACCGAGGGAACGTCACAGAGCCCCGACGCTCCTTTCCTTCCCTTTCATGTGCGACTGTGAGATGGAGCAGATAGGGAGGCTGATTGAGAGACAGCATCTGAGCACACTCAGGGTGTACAGGCGCCACACAGAAACGTGATCCCATCATTTAGACAGCTCTGAAGTCCCCAGGGTAATTGGTGTCACCAGCTTGTCATATCCAATGGGTCAAGATCTAAAACTTATTCTTTCCCCCTTATTAGCATATTTATCAGAAAAATAGGAAAAGAGTATGGGTCCAATTCTGCTTTCACAGAAATCAACATGAAAAATATCCATTTGTTTCAAGTGGATGGAAGAAGACCAAAAATTGTTTTTACTCTTCCTTCTGCCCTAATTCCTTACCTACCCTCATAATGCACCTGTATTATCTGGTGAGAAACAGGGGAAACTTTTGCGGTGTAAAGGTGCAGACTGCATCCTCTCATATCAGTATAAACCTTGTCTGGAAATCAGAAGAGTTACTCTAGATTAAAAATTATGCAAGAAGAATTTTTGGACCAGAACATCAGGACAGTGGTGTCTTTACCATCTCTCCAGCTGCCTCACCAATGTCTGTAGGGTAAAAATGTCTGTAGAAGCCACTTCTCCTGCCTGACAGTCTCAGCAAATGTTTGTCCCAAGCTGTCCGTGGGTTGCCTCCTGTTAATTCCTCTGGTTTTCCACATTTGCATGGGGGCAAATGTGCTACAACGCTCTGAGAGGCTGCTGGCCACTGGCCTGGGCTCACTTGGGATTTACTGTCACTTTTCCTCTTCCTGTGGCTTTCTCTGGCCAGGGGGAATGTTGAACACAGCCAGGATGAGGATGGAACAGCTCTTCTATAATGTGAGGATGGAAGCAGAGGACAAAGGGAGAGACAGAGACTGACATTGACTAGGAATAAGAGTGAAGATAGCAAAATGGAAGTAAAAATAGAATTTTTCTAGAGGAGAGAGAATAAAAACTCCAGAATAGCACCAAGAGGTGCAGCTGGAAGGAGAGGAGGAACTTCTGTGGAGCTCTACAGCACATCCTCACAACTCTGCATGGCTCACACAAGGGGTAGGCTGGGTTGTACGAAGTGTTCAGTGAGGCACAGGATCATCAGAGAAGAACAAAAATTTCTAAACCTTCAAATTAAAAGAAGAACATGGAGGTGTGATGGGAAATACATGGTGCCAACATGTGAGAAAGAAACAGTCAGGGAAGAAAGCAAAACTTTGTGGTCAGTGCACTGGAAGGCATATTGGCACACCAGAGGGTGATTCCTGAGCTGGCTCTGCGTACCTAAGGCAAGGTTTGGGTCTCCCATTCAGGAAGATGCTACTCTGGAAAACGTGTTCAACAGGACTTCCCTCCTGTGCATGAATCATGCAGAATTCAAGAGGGCCACGTTTTACCATCAAATAGATGAAGCACCTATATACACTGTCACTGCCTGAAAATCTGGTCCAGAGAAGGCAGCCAAAGTCACTGGGCAGCGTTGTGCCTGCCTGCTGCAGACATCACCTCCACCTTCCTCCAAAACATCTGGCAGAGAATCCAAGTTACCTGAGTCTGATCTTTTTTTGCAGATCCTTGTTAATTGTAGCCTAAGGAAAACAAGCAATGCTAGAGGCATCAATTTTAGAGGGTCATCAAGAGCCCAGGTACAGGTCCCTGTAGTGTCACATCTTCTCAGGGTCCAGGTTTGGTATGTGCACAGGATACCTGTAGTTAGCACAACAGGATTTTTCCCCAGTGTGCTTCAATTGTACTGTTTGGGGCAGCAGGACTATGTGTGGGCATTTTATTATGTGTCTGTGTGTACATTTTATTACTATCTATCACGCTTTGTGAACCTAAAAGCATTTCTCTCAACAGATGCTGTTTTATCCTGCAGTCACTCCAAAGGTACCCACGGCGATGCAAGGCGCAGCAGGGGCGTGGTGACGCAGGGCAGAGAACTGGGATAAACTGAGCAGGCTTGTTTTATCCAAATCCTCAAAGGGTAGTTTTGCTTTTATTTGACAGCAATGGCTTAGCCTCCATAGGAAGTGTTTTGCATGGGTCCACACATGACCACAAGTTACTGCTATGGCACCCTTGAGACCTCTTAGAGAATCCCAGAGTCTACCCTGGGTGTCATGGCTAATTTTTACTCCCATCGTGTAACCAGTTTAAGAGATCAGCCACCGCTTCCTCTTCTGCTCAGGTTTTTTGGTCCACTCCCATGTGTTTTAGTGCATTTCTAGGGGATACTCCCCCTGCCATGAACATGCAGAGAGGCGGTGTCTATACTTACTGCCTGTGCATAGGCGCCATAAGCTCCGAACTGGATGGCCATGGGGTTGAACATGCCCATTTGTCCTGCCATTTGCTGCATGCGCCTCATTGTACGCTCCTTGTCCGTGTCCGCAAACTTCACCACCAGGCTTGAAGAGGCTCCCTGCAGCACAGGAGACAAAAGGAGACACACAGGGAATGAGCCTGATGCACACCAGCTCATCCATCTGTACATCTAACATAGATTTAGTAGAATGGGATCCAGGTGCTGATTATTTCCGTGCAACTTATCAGGTTTTTGATTTTGACCTGTGCAAGATGGTCAGAGCATCAGGAAGTAAGGGACTCTGGAGGGTGAATGCCAGCAGCCTGGTTCCTAGTTTCCTCCAAAATTCAAGCTTTTAGGCTGTCATTTACATTTTCTCTGTGAAAGTTGTTGCCTTATTCTCCTTGCTCTTTCAACCTCCAGGCCCTGGATGTTGTCCTCATCAGCGGACAAAGATCTGGGCACAGTGCAGCAAAATGTAGGAGGCTTTGCCGGATGAATGTGGTAGGATTTGTGGACCGATTTGTTTTGGTGGAATGTGTGAGGTCTCTGCATTCCAGACCCCTGAACTGGATCACCTTTTCACAATGCTATGTCTTGTAACCCCCCAAGTCCAGTCAGAAATCCCTGCCCAGCCTTGGAGACGGGAGTCAGGATGCTGGGCAGGGTGTATGTGTCGTCATGAAACAGCATGGCTTCAGTGCTGCTAAATTAAGGCAGCAAAAATAGTACCACATGGACCTGAGCTTCCTCCCCATCAACAGTAGGAAATAGAAGCTACCAGGAAAGAGCCCACACATTTCCAGGAAAGATTTATAATATTAGGATTATGTCTGCAGTCAACATCAGCACAGAACTACAGATGATCATCAGAGCTGCCTGCAGAAATCTGTGAAAAATGTAGTGCTTTTGGGAATGAAAGAAATCCCTCTCCTTCCCAAAATCAGATGAAAGGTCAGTAGCTGCAATCCTTATATTTCTGATAGGAGGCAGAGATGGGAAGAAGTAGATCTACTTAGGAAGGAAGGCTAGGAATATTAGGAATACTAGGAAGGTATTTTTTGGTCTGTCTCCAAGGAAGTCCTAACTTCATGGATTGGTTGATTCCCCACAGGGCGGCCTCCCCAGGGATAGAGGAGGCGTAGGGGAGGGACAATCTGGCTGCAGCCCTGACAGCAGAGGACAGCTGCCTTGGGAGCTGGGCTGCCACCCAGCCTGAGGAGATGGGCAGGTGAGCTGTCAGGAGACTGACAAGGAGCAGCTGAAATCATTGTGCTCCCATGGCTTCTGTTTTGATAAACTGGTATTCGCTGGTGGGAGTACAGTCAGTGGGGAAATCACCAGCTCAGCCTCTGGCTGTGGCAGTACAGGAAGACCAGTTCCATGCCAGAGGAACTGGACAGTTGCAGGACCCTTGTTTTCCTATCAGAGGTGGAATTTTTTGGGATTGCAGAAGAAGAATTTTATTAACTGGCTTACACACGCCCCTGCGTACCTGTAACTGGAAAAAATAGTCTTGGTGAAAGCAGAATTGCTCTGCTACAAATTGGGAAGGGTGTAGTAAACCACAGCTATAGACATATGTATATCTAAGTCTAAGCTATACATATTCAATAGCCTCTTCAGATCCTCAGTTATGAATAAAGACTGGAGGAATTAACCTGCTAAAAAAAGACCCCAACAATCTAACACCACACAATGAGTGATGTTCCCTTGGATTAGCAGTCTGTTCTAGGAGAAAGTGATTTTCATTGGCAAAGAATCTTTCTTTTTGACCTGTTAGTCTCTCTCTAATAAATCTATAACCTGCTCACACAATGTGGTGAAGAGCAAGGGTTTGAAAGAAGTGCTTCAGGAAGATAAAGGGATGCAGAGATGAATGCTCCATTCAAAGATGGAGAGCAATCTTCAGCAGTTATTATAAAACCAAAACAGAAGGGGGAGTGGAAGAGAGCAGAGAAAAAAAACTGTAGCCAAAATTCCCCTGCATTTCTGTTGAAGGCTGGGTGACTTTTAATTTTTCTTTAGATCACGTGATGCAGATATTGATCCTTCCCCAAATCACACTCTTAATTGCAGCTCATCGACAAATGAATATTTTAATGCATACATTTCCTGCTAATTATCACCTGGACCAGTTCTTAATTAGATTTCAACACTCATTTAATTAACCCTGATCTAAGAGACTGTTTGGTAACTTGAATCTAATGATTTAAACCTATTTGCAGCTGTATTGGAGGGAAGCACTGGTCCACAGCAGATTGGGCTGTTCAGAGCTGCTGTTGTGATTTGCAAAGCAAGGGCTGCATCATGATGGGCACAATGCAGGATTTTGAAACTGAGTAAGGTGAGTGCACATTCATCTCTGTAAAATGGGTTTTGAAGATGTGACCTGCTCTTGTTAGCACAACAGAGAAGTGTAAATAAGTGGGTGTCTTCTTCCTTCTCCTTTTCTTTCGATCTCTATTTGCCCTGGAAGTCTTGGGGCCAGAGAACTGCCTCAGGCAGCTGCTGATGCCTCACACTGTTGAAAAACCAAGCTATTATTGTAGATGGCATCATGAAAACATGGGCAACTTCCACATGAAGTGCTTGCCCCTGGAGTGTTCTTGCCTTCTGATGTGAGTCATAGTGACTGCACAGCAGCTGTTTGACCCAATGGGATCTCATATTGCCTCCTAAGAGATGTTTTTCTGGGTTGCCTGTCGCAGCAGGACTTCAGGCTTCTTTGAACATTGCTATCATACACAGGGCAAAAAGGCCATGGGCAAATAGATGTGAGCTAGAACACACACTACGAAGGCAGAAGAGAAAAAGAAGAGATTTTTTTAAGAGTGCTCTGCATTGACATGTGCACGTAAGTGGTTAAGTATGTGTAGCCAGTAGAGATGCTGCACTGCTCTTCCATATGAAGACTGACCTTGGGATTGATGCTTTCAGTATGTGGCTCCTCATGTGCAGCTCTTTCATGTGGCCCAAAGGAAATCAGGCAGTAAACTGTATCAGATTGGCCATTGCAAGATTTTTAGCAGTGGAGCCAAATATTGCTGTTCATATACAGCAGGACAAAACTACTTTCTACTCCAGTGACTTCTAGTAATCCACTGGAAAGCAACAGAAATGCTCCAGAATGGGCCAGATAGGCCCATTATAGGCCAGATAGGGTAAAAATCCTGCAGCCCTTCATGTGGGCTATTTATTGCTTCTGCGAGGAGTTAAACCATGGTGTAAATCAGCTGTTGTCTGCTGACAAGGCAATAGGTCCTGTCTGCTCTGTCATTTACTAGTAATACATAATCTCCTTGCTCTCTCTGGTTGTTGGACCGGACCTCATATTTTGCCAAACCCCAAGAGAGTTACACTGAGCAAGTCAATAAAGTTTGAAATGCACTTCTGCATTTTACTGAGGGAAGGACCTGTTTATTTCTCTACCCTGCAGACCCACAGTCAGAAGAGACCATCATGAAAGTGAGCATTCCTGCTGGCGCCTCTGCAATAGGCTGCTTGGAGTCAGAATTTATCTCTTTTCCCATCAAATCAACCTCCTTTTTCTAGCTGATTGATATCTACTGATGAAAAGAATGATAAGGGCTAAGTATTATTATGCTTTCCCTATTCTCTCTTGGGCCAGCAAGTCTACTTAATATGACTATCTTGCTTCCCATCCCACTCCCACACATGGTAATGAACTGCTCCCCTTAGTCAGCAGAGTCAGGTACTCTCTAGGCTGGCGGGGCGAGGGAAAAGATAGAGGAAAAATCACTCTGCGCCACACTCACTTTGTAATCCCTAATCAGAGTCCTCTGTGGGAAAAACTAATTTCCCAGCCTGTCTTGACGTGTGAAATAAAGTCATTCTTGAAAACAGGAGCTTGACAGGTCGCTTGTGAAATTTCATATTCAGCTAAAAATAAAATATCCATCCATTGATATTTCATTTAAAGGCAAAGGAAAACAAATCTATTGCCTCGTTGTTGGAACTGTTTCTCATTCGATATAGTCTTCCAAATGGAGTGTATATACAAATTAAGTAAAAGCCTTTCAGGAGTCCAAACATTACTGCCCAGCATCAGGGAAAGTTCATAGAATCAACTAGGATGGAAAAGACCTCTGAGATCACTGAGTCCAACCTATAACCTAACACCACTGTGTCAACCAGACCATGGCTCTGAGTGCCACATCCAGTCTTTTCTTAAACACTTGCAGGAACTGTGGCTCCATCACCTCCCTGGGCAGCCCATTCCAATGCCCAGCCACCCTTTCTGTGAAGAAATTCCTCCTAAAATCCAACCTAAACCTCTCCTGGAGCACCTTAAGACTGTGTCCTCTTGTCCTATTGCATGGGACAAGAAACTAACCCACTGGCTACAGTGTCTTGTCAGGCTGTTGTAGAGAGCGGTGCAGAAGTTTCTCGTGAGTCTCCCTCAGGCTAAATAACCCCAGCTCCCTCAGACATTCCTCATAGGACTTATGGTACCCTTCACCAGCTTCACTGGCCCTTTCTGGACACAATCCAGCATCTCAACATCCTTCTTAAGCTTGGGAGTCCAGAAGTGGACACAATACTCAAGGNCTGGCCATCCTGTAGGTGCCATGTGACCGCACTCAGGATGATCTGTTCCATGATCTTGCTGGGGACCGAGGTCAGGCTGACAGGCCTGTAGTTTTCTAGACCCTTCTTCCAGCCCTTCTTATGGATGCATGTGACACTGCCACCTCCAGTCATCTGGGCTCTCCCCAGTGAGCCAGGACTGATGATAAATGATGGAGAATGTCTTCACGAGCTCGTCCACCAGATCCCTCATCACTTTAGGGTGGATCCCATCTGGTCCCATAGACTTGTGAGCATCTAAGTGGCTCAGCAGGTCTCTAACTGCTTCTGCTTAGGTTACAGGAGGGCCGTTCTGCTTCCCATACCTGTCTATTGTCTCAGGTGTCCAATTGCTTCTTCCTAGAACAAAGTTCCTAGGAAAAATTCTGTGAGGGTCTAGCCTTGCAGAATATAAGCCTGCATTTCCTCTTCCTGTCAGCCCCATAAATCTGCTCTGATTCAGTAGGTTACTCGTCTCCACAGATGGTTAGACACCTTTTTCCTTCAAAACTGATGAATCTGGGCCTAATTTTACAAAGCCATTAAATTGTGTTTCACTTTTAGCTTAGTGNCCTGTCCAGGTCCCTCTGCAGAGCACTCCGACCCTTCAACACTCCCCCACAACTTGGTGTCACCTGCAAATTTGCTGATGGTGCACTCAGTCCCCTCATCCAGACCATCAATAAAACAGGACTGGGCCCAACACAGCTCTCTGAGGGACACCACTAGCAACTGGCTGCCAACTGGATGTGGCACCATTCACCACCACGCTCTGGGCCTGGCCATCCAGACAGTTCTTAACTGATAAAAGAGATCAGCTGTCTGAGCTGTGGGCTGCAGCTTTTCCATGGGAAAGTTTTGTGAGATGGTGTTGAAGGCTTTGCTGAAGTCCAGGCAGACACATCCACAGCCTTCGCCACATCCACCAGATGGGTCATCTGGTCATAAAAGGAGATCAGGTTGGTCAGGAAGGACCTGCCTCTCCTAAATCCATGCTGGCTGGGCTTGATCCCCTGGCCATCCTGTAGGTGCCATGTGACCGCACTCAGGATGATCTGTTCCATGATCTTGCTGGGGACCGAGGTCAGGCTGACAGGCCTGTAGTTTTCTAGACCCTTCTTCCAGCCCTTCTTATGGATGCATGTGACACTGCCACCTCCAGTCATCTGGGCTCTCCCCAGTGAGCCAGGACTGATGATAAATGATGGAGAATGTCTTCACGAGCTCGTCCACCAGATCCCTCATCACTTTAGGGTGGATCCCATCTGGTCCCATAGACTTGTGAGCATCTAAGTGGCTCAGCAGGTCTCTAACTGCTTCTGCTTAGGTTACAGGAGGGCCGTTCTGCTTCCCATACCTGTCTATTGTCTCAGGTGTCCAATTGCTTCTTCCTAGAACAAAGTTCCTAGGAAAAATTCTGTGAGGGTCTAGCCTTGCAGAATATAAGCCTGCATTTCCTCTTCCTGTCAGCCCCATAAATCTGCTCTGATTCAGTAGGTTACTCGTCTCCACAGATGGTTAGACACCTTTTTCCTTCAAAACTGATGAATCTGGGCCTAATTTTACAAAGCCATTAAATTGTGTTTCACTTTTAGCTTAGTGAATCTCCTGCTGGAGGCAAACATTTAAGTGCTTTAAAACAAGGGTGTCTCATATAGGTGGACCTTTACATATTTGTTAGCTCAAATGGAGCAAGGTACAAGTTCTGGGCCAAAAATATTTTTAAGAAGTCTGTTGCATTAAAGTTCCAGTGACTAAAGCTCTGGAGTATAAGAGATCTGAATGTGCAGATCTCATAAAATACCTTCCAAAACGTCAGCTGTGAACATGAAGATGCTTAAATGAGGAGGTGCTGCTGGATGCTCCTCTTTTAGGCAATAACTGTGTTCCTAAGTGTCACCACAGAAATGGGTTTGCTTGTGGTGGAAATTTTGCCTTAGCACTCCCTTTGTGGCTACAGAGAAGAGCTGGGAGGATGCTGACCTTCAGCAAGACAATCAGGGTAATATTTCCACACAAGGATCCTTGATGTTAAGGCAAAGGAGGATTTCTTTGCTTTGGGCTCTGTCCTCTCAGGTCATTTGGTATGATGTCCTCTAAGTCTGAAAACAAATTTGGATTTGTTTTGGAAATGCCTGTGCAGCTCTACTGGAAAGAGGGCTGCTGAATTAGACAGTGGGGTTTGACCCCAACCTGGGATTTTAGGCAAGCAAAAAAGAAACTACTGTCCAATTAAACTGTAGAGCAGTGGGAATTTCAGCTAGGCAGAAATGTAATTACCCAGGCTGGAAGGTGACCAAAAGACCAGGACTAACATCCCCCCCATCTTGTGAAATATGTTGTTTTTCTGCACTCAGGGCTTCAATTTCGTGTCTCATCTGAAAGATGAGTAGGACAGCAGTCACTAGGAGCTATTTCCACTGTAGAGTCCTGAGAGCTGGTTTAGACACACTTGAGAGTGACAGAGATGGAGAGGGGAAAGGAAGCATTCATCCAGGACTGTAGTGATGGACCCTTTGATAATGCTGCTCCCTCAGTCAAGGAGATTCTTCATGCGATGTCTAAGCAGAGAGAGTTGCTGCAGGTACTTCCCTTCACAGGTCTCCGGAGCTGTTAATTTATTTGGAGGGGAAGCTTGATTTAGGTTTTATTTGCCCATACACTACTTACCAGGTGTCTCTCAGAGCTAAAGTTATTACTTTCCACAGGGCAACAGAATCATTGAGTCCTGGTGTCACTGTGCCCAATTCTAATTAGGAAGAACTCAATATATAACCTGGGTGTTAGTAAGTCTCTCGGTTCAAAGCCACATATCTGAAAAACCTAAACTTAAAAGCAGAGTTCTACAAGCACTTCAGCATTTTTCAGCTCAGTATATGAATGATAAAAGTCCTTGCAAAATCATTCATCTTCCTTAATGCATTACAAAGTGGAAGGTATTGTTATACCAACAGACTAGAAATTCTTTCCTGCTATTTAGGACTATGAAAGCAATAAATAATTCTTTTTTTGTCTATTTGAAGAAAAATTTAAAATCCAGAATCCAAAAGAAAGTGTTGCAAATTTCCCCTTTCCAATAAGAGTAACATGATTTGGAAGATTAGGTATGTTTAGCTCCGCATCAACTAAAAATATACTTCCCCTGAAAATATCCTTACACCCCCCCAAAAACACCCACCATAATGTTTTTTATAAATATTATTACTATTAAGAAAATCTTTGGTAGCTGCAGCATAGAGGTCCATGAATGATCTTTCCTTTCAGTTAAACAAGCAAGGACGAAAATAAGAGAAGTGGAACTATTCCGGAGTCATAAAGTGAATTGACTATTGTCAAAGAGAAGTAGCGTCTCAACCAGGTATGGAGCCCTGATGCTTCAGGACTCTGCTCACAAGAGCTCCACACCTCCTTGGCAGCTTGGGATGAGGACATGAACAGCCTATGACGACTTGGGAAATAAAGAGATGTTGAGGAAGGGCGGGCAAGGTGGGCAGATACATTTCAGCTGTTCATGTGACATAGAACATTTCCGTGGCACTGTGTTGCCAACAGCCTGCACATGACTGTGCATCCCAGATCCCTGTCATGATGCAAAACTCCAGGCTATTGTGGTGTAAACCATGTTGCTCAACTGAGACAGTAAAAGATTTGAATTTCTGCAGCATATTTAAACTGAAGATCTCCAAGCACTGTCCAGCCTTGGGTTGGACCAGATGAGCTTTAGAGGTCACTTTTAACCCAAACTTTTCTGTGATTCCATAGTTAATTGAGAAAATATTCTGCTTTCGGGGAGGTATCACCCATGTTTTAATACAGAGAAAGAGATGGTCAAGTGAAGATATGAAATGGTGTAAATTCAGTGAAACTCTCCTGGGTTTTGGTGAAACAAGAAGTTGGTTTATGTTGAAGGCTCTGCCCTTGCTGCATTCCACCCCACTAAGACTGAAACATGTGACCTTCACAACCACTATTCCTGTGTGCACTGACTAGACAGACATTTTGGGATGAGAAGTTGAGCATGCTCTTCTACATGACTTCATTTGTCAGTGGACATCTGAGGCAGAGACATTGGTGTCTGGTAGGATGCTTCACATTCATGAATTTGTGTGAGCTTCAATTGAGAGTCTTATTTGAAAGTCATGGTTTTGATGTAAATACATCTTTGTCTTCTAAAGATTCATTTTGAGCTTTGCAAACCCCAGTAGGGTAATAACTACTGCATCACCTAATGTTTTGGATAGGGATAGCCATTTACCAGTTACTAAGATCTTCCTGTTTTCCTCACAAGAATGTATGTCATCAATCCAGACCACACACCTGAGCAAGGGTGGGAAGGAGTGAATTCAAGGGAAAAAATGAGAAGCATCCAGAGTGATTTAATGCTGATCCAGAGCCTACTTAACTATGTAGGAAGTTCCCACTGATATAAATGAGGCTTAGATCAAAAGATACATGAAGAGAAAAGGAGGAAGAAAGAAATGCCCTCAAAGCAAGCAGAGAGGTAAAGACAATGCTGACATCTTTAATCCTTATTAGAGGAAGGTGGTGATGCCCAGTGGAGCTACCTCCAGAAGGCCAGGAACTCCCTTGGCAGGCGGGGACTGTTTTATGTCTCCCAGGCTGGAAGCTTATCAATGTCTCTGATATCCCAGAATGGTCACTGCTTGTGAATTATTTTAGCCCCTGCAAGTCCTAATCTCACTCAGACTAGACAAGAGGTAAGTGGAGCAAGAATTGCAGAGGCTGCCATTATCACCAGGAGCCGGGCAGCTCTCAGCAGTGGCCTGATCCTGTTCCTGCTTTGCCATGGCCACCTCCACAGCTGCAGATTTAATGCCCAACTCCCATTGGATCCATGAAGGCATGGGTGGGTGCCAATTAATTTTTTTTTTCTAGAATGAGGTAGTGTCACTCACAAGCAGTTATTGCTTGTATCCCATTTGGAGGCAGTGGATGCCGTGGGTCAGAGGGAGCAGAGAAGCCCAGGGAAGATGTCCAGTGATGCCTGTCATGTCCCACAAGTCACTTCAGTGTCCTGGTGGATGACTGTGTGGTTTTGGAGATGTAACCAGAAGAGTGAAGGCCATCTTTGGTGCCAGCATGATTCACACACCCTGTCAGGCAGCCAGGCTGCCTGGATTTCTACTCTGGGACCCAGAAACATGATTAATTAGTTAATTTATGAAACTGTGGGAGAGGCAGGGAATACAGTCTTACAATTTTATTTTTTATAGGAAGAATTAAGGGAAATTATGGCAACACTGGGAAACTGCTGTCCCAAAGCTCGTAGAATCAGCAGTCTTGATGGAGGTGATGGGATGGGGTCTTTGAGGTTTACTCCCCCTCCATCCAGAACCCACTGCCCTAAGGAAAGCAAAGATGAGCTATCAAGAGTCACTGGACTTTGGTGGTAGAAGTGGCTGCAAAGTAACACGTAGGTATTACATGTGCACTGCTTTTTTCATCCTTAAGGACTGTTGTAGACAGGTGTCCCATGGCAACAGGGATTATAAGAACCCCCTGGAGCTAAGTGGGGAAATTCTCCCCAGGTTAAAGTAACTAAAAAGGTCTCTCTCACAATGCCCTGTTCTGTTACAGAAATGTA
>VZTH01003434.1:38960-90258 GCA_013397815.1 Aleadryas rufinucha | reverse complement strand
TGTGTGTGTGTCTGTGGGTGTGTGTGTCTGTGCGTGTGTGTGTGTGTCTGTGTGTGTGTGCCTGTGGGTGTGGGTGTGTGTGTGTGTCTGTGTGTGTGTCTCTGTGTGTGTGTGCCTGTGTGTGTGGGTGTGTGTGTGTGTGCAGTGGCTGCCAAGCGACTTTCAGCCAGAAGTTGGTTTCGGTGTCACAGCACCCCACCAGAGCACCCCCGGAACCAACAAAGGACAACACACCTTTACAAATGGTGTTTAAGTAGCATATTCAAAAAATCATTCATTACTGGAAAGAGGGCCAGGCCTGCTGCTGGTGAGTTATGAATGGGTTCCTAAGGTATTACTACTTTTTAATAGAAGGAATAGGTGTGCTGTGCTTTGTGCTTAGTTAAACAAGCCAGCCTCTGTGTTGCACAAAGACATTTCAAGGAGTGTGTGTTCTTCAGAGAGTTCAAGATCAACAGAAAAGAGGGAAAAAAGGGTCAGACTCAACATCTCCAGTTGCATGCATCAGCTTCTCTGACATCAATAGTGTAAAACCAGGCCTCAGCCTTCTGCATTAATTTGGACAGGTGGGCTGGCTGTGATGGTACCTCACTCTGCCCTAGACTTTGTGACTTTGGGCAGCTAACTTTTGGGCAAAATCAGGTATGAGTCATGAAGGACACTTAGATGCTGGAGTTTCATCAACCTTTAGCCTGGATTACCTTTGAAAATCTCCTCTTTATGGTTCTGTGGTCATGTAAAAGAAAAGTCTAATGGATTTTCCATTTCCTATTTCAGTTTCAAGAAGAGGAGGCTCAAGGGAGACCTTACGGCTTTCTACAACTACCCGAAAGGATGTTATAGAGGGGTGGGGACTGTTCTTTTCTACTATGCCTGCAGTGGAAGACCAAGGGAAATGGCCTTAAGCATAGACAGGGGAGATTCAGATTAAATATTAGAAAAACATCAGTTGGGGTAGTCAGGCATTGGAATAAGTTGCTCTGGTGGAGCCACCATACCTGGAGGTGTTTAGGGGGCATCTGGATCCAGCACTGGGTGATGTGGTTTAGGAGTTACAGTGGTGGTGCTGGGTTGATTGTTGGACTTAAAGATCTCTTCCAACTTTGATGCTGTGATTCTGTGATTCTATTTACCCTGACAGCCTGAGGGGCTCAGTGACTCTATCTCTACTGTCTCTCACAAGGTGACTTTTATTAATTGAGGACTTGAGCCCATGCTGGAATCTCAATGAGAGTAAATTTTGTTGGTTAACTAAT
Source organism: Aleadryas rufinucha (assembly GCA_013397815.1). Classification (NCBI taxonomy): domain Eukaryota; kingdom Metazoa; phylum Chordata; class Aves; order Passeriformes; genus Aleadryas; species Aleadryas rufinucha. Next base: position 89,002 of record VZTH01003434.1, on the reverse strand, counting down.
ACTCTGAATCGTGGTCTGGTTAATTGTTATCTGTTTATACTATGGATTTGTCTGTGGTTCTCTTTATATTGCTAGGATGTTTTGAAGACATTTCTGGGAAATGAGGTGGTGAACTGATGGCTTCAATTTTGATGTTCTTAATTCTGTATTTTCCAGATACCAATAAATATTAAGATTTAGATTCTCAAGTGTTCACTGGTTATTACTTTTCTCCTGTAACCAGGAACAAGAACTGCTGTCACTTGGCTAAGAACAGGCTAAATATATAGATTAATTATGTAAAAGACTAGTTCACTCCAAGACATTGTACTAGCGCTTCTTTTGCTTCTCTCTTGTGTCTTGTCTATTATAGACACATTCAGATGATCTAATTGCAGCCATTTTGGGCATCAATTCTAAACCCTCAGCTACTCAAGACAGTTTCTCTCAGGTCCTAGTCCCTCTCCATCAACTGTAACAAAAGTGTAGATGACCTTGAAGTTTTCTACTTTTACTGACACATTGATGTAATTCATCCAGCCTGGTTAACCCTGGCCTTTAGTTAGCAAACTGCTGAATTGTAGGAACTGTTCTGTCAGAGGTTTTTATGGTGTTTAGCACACAGCAATTTCCTCTAGGAACAACAGTAATCACATTTCCAACAATAATAGTATGAGAGGATGTCTACTAGAGTTTCTAGGAGGGTGAAAAGAATGTTCTAGTTGATGTGAGACCTGCAGACATAAAGCTGTGGCTCCACACACCCGGCTCACAGATTTGGATGGCTTCCTGAAAAATGTGTCTTGCTGGAAATGGAATGTGCTACAAGTTTTAAACAGCAGCCTAACTACCCCAACTTTGTGGAAATGACAAACCCTTCTGAGCACTAAAGGCTGCCATGAGCCTGAGGGGAGAAGGGGAGTGTGCAGCTGGATGTGTGTGCGTATTTGCAGAGAAGGGAGGAGCGATGAGGAAAGTTTCTCCTATGAAAGAAATGATCTAATTTGAAGCAAGTCCCTCATGGGAAGAGCTGTGACAGAGGCTGCTCTGTTCCTGTTAATTTTCACAGTGCAGCTGTCAGCGGGTCTGTAAATAGTACTCTGCGAAGCCAACACTTCCTATCCACACATCAACCATTCAATTAACAGAAGAACAGAAGAAGGAAATAAAGTGCACCACAGCCTTCTATCACGGCTTTGATGTTTTCCAGCAATTTATGAAAGTGTACACAAATCTAATTACAAGCCCCACTGCTTCCCATTTACATGGAGCTCCTCAAGTTCAGAGCTGTTTATATCAAAATAATTGTTAAAAATACCTCAGCTGATCTACGGCATTGTGGCCCCCCACTCACCGGAGCCACCAGGCTGCTCCTCCCAGGGAGTTCCTGCCAACTCAGCGCTTTGGTGCAGCCTGCTCCTGCAAAATCTGCTTTCCCACCACTCTGTGAGTGCAGCACCCGGACTGCAGCTTCATCGTGCCCACAAAGGCCCATTTTCCTCCTTTTCTCCACCTGCTCAGAGCTCCTTCTGCAGACTCTGCGCTGCTTTCCCCCTCCACCCCTAATTCACCTAAATATTCCTCTGCTGTGTTGGTGGGGGGTGAGCACAGCTGCTCAGTCGGTTTCCACTGTGGGGCTGTGTCTGAAGGCGACTTCACAGAGCTTTGCAAAGTCGTAGCTGCACCGCGGGAATGCGCAGCAATAACAGCAGCAGTCATTAGTGTGAGCTGGGGGTGGTTTCCTTGGTGGGGTGCCAGAGCATCCAAAGCCAGGAAGATGAGAACCAGTACCCCATTTGACATTAGTTTGAAAGAAGCCACTGCACAGGACAAAGGTTTAGTGCCTGGCATCTCTGCCCATGCCAGGGCGTTGGAACTAGATGATCTTTAGGGTCCCTTCCTACCCAGACAGTTCTGTGATTCTATGATTCTTGGGGCAATGACAATCTCCTCATAAAGTCACTCTTACTTGATAAGCTGAACAGGTGAAAAATTCCTTTATATTGGGAAAAAATCTCTTATCCTATGAGGGGATAGATAGTACATTGTCTAAGGAAAGAAAACAATTTTTTCACCTGACTATGTTTGGCTGGGAATTTTTGTGCTATGGGTGGGCTTCCGGGAAACATGATGGGCAGAGTCTCAAAATCAACCTCAGTCAAAGTGTTATGCATTCATATTTTCTTGATTAATAAAAAGTGTAAAATACAACAATTAGAGATCTAATCCATATGTCATTTAACAACACTGAGCAATAATTGCATAATTTGATATAGGTGGTTCCTGAACAGAGATTTGAAGTTGATTTTGTCATTCGTGTTGATAAGAGCTGCACAGAAAAATATTGAAATGAAAGCCCCCAAGTTAACAAAGTTGTGTATTGCAACACTTCTGTTTTTACAAAGTTCAACTAAGCTAAATCTTTCTCTGAAAGGCAGATGTCTGTTCAGTGCTTGTATCCAAGTCTCACATTTTCCTTTTTCACAAAACCAAGGATTCCATCTGAAAAGTAATTTTCATGGAAGATGTTCAGCCAGCCGTAGATAGACTTGGGATGCTATTGCCTGGATGCAGAAATGCTGTGTTTTGCCCAAGCTGCTGCAGGCTTCTATAGTAGAAAAAAGAGAGGATTTGGCCTATGTGGTGGGGGAAACCACCTTACAGAAGTCCGGAGGTCTTAATGGCCTCAAACATCACTAATTAACGAAAGATATAGAATGAACATAGTGCTGACAACTAGTGTGTTAAGCAAGTTCACAGCACATCTAATGGAACAGGAGTCAGGGTACCCTGCTGCAGGATGGCTGGTTTCTGAATCCCAAATTGCATTATCTGGTCAACAAACATCCAGGATATTTTTCAGGTCTCCCTGCACTGGATGTGAAGTTAAGTATTCACTGTAAGCTGCACTGGCTTTAGCTTTAGTTTTTAAGCAGTACTGGTCCTTCTTTTCATTCTAAGTTGCACTTTGGATGAAGAACCACTATTGGAGCTGGAGGACCACAGCAAACTGATGCCTAAAATTAGCTAAAAAGCACACTTCTATTTGGGCTTGCTTATTAGTTTGACAGGCTTCAAAATCTATTGCTGTAAAATAAAATTTCTCCAGAGGTATCTATTTCCCTCTGTTGATTATAATAGAAACTTAGATGACAAACTTAGATCACAACCTCAGACATAAGTTTCTTAACTTCTGGATGTTTCATATGAGGTTAGATGAGACCCACCTCAGGTATTTAGTCTAAGTCTGTTATTGAGTTATCTATTATAATGGTACAGGCATGCCCAGAAGGTGGTATTGCCCATCCTAGCATAGAAAAAGGGGAAGAATACACAAATCTCTGGAAATGTCTCTCTCTCCTTTCTGCAGGAGTCTTAGAAGACATTTGGAATAGATCACAAGCTTTCAGACTATTAAACATAAGTCAAACAAATCACACTCTTCACTTCTTCTCACCCCTATGCAGGAAATGCATACAGTAACAGTACTGTTCTACCCCTTCCAGGAATGAATTCATAATCAAAGAAATTTTGAGTTGCCACAGTGGGTGAGATGGTGAAAAGAGTGCAACAATACTCTGTTTCCTAACCCCGTGTAGTTTCTGGGTAGAATAATGGCTCCTGTGACTTAAGTGTGTGTGATTCTGCCCCTCTACTCCACTCTCTTGAGACCCCTCCTGCAGCCCTGCATTCAGCTCTGGGGCCCCAAGCATAAGAAGGACAGGGAGCTGTTGGATTGAGTCCAGAGGAGACCACAAAGATGCTCAGAGGGCTGGAGCACCTCTCCTGTGAAGACAGGCTGAGAGAGTTGGTGTTCAGGATGGAGAAGAGAAGGCTCCGGGGAGACCTCATAGCAACTTCCAGTGCCTAAAGGGCTACAGGAGAGCTGAAGTGGGGCTTCTGACAAAGGTCTGGAGTGACACTACAAGGGGGAATGGCTTCAGACTGAAAGAGGTCAGCTATTAGGAAGAAATTTGTTACAGTGAGGGCGGTGAGGCAGTGGAACAGGTTGCCCAGAGAAGCTGCAGATGCTCCATCCCTGGCAGGGACCAAGGCCTGGTCAGACAAGGCCTTGAGCAACCTGGTCCAGTTCAAAGTGTCTCTACTCATGCTAGTGGACATGTAGATGATCTCTAAGGTCCCTTTCAACCCAAACCATTCTATGATAGTTCTATGAAGTGTGGAGAAGAATTAGTTCTGTGTGGGTGGATGGACAAAGCCACGTCTTAGATTTGTAGGATGTGTTCTGCAGAATGACTCTTCAACATTTGGCTGTTGCCCAGATATGAAGACATGGGGAGGAGGAGAAAACCAAGCTGAAGGTGATGCCTAGGAAGGAGCATGACTGACAGGTAGGATGATAATATTGTCCACAGTGATTGAGAACGGAGGTGGAGGAGAGAAAAGACAGGTTTTGGGTGGAAAAGTTCAAAAGCTCTGTTTTATACATATTGAGCTTGTTCTGACAGCTAAACATCCACCAGGAGATGCTGGAAAGACAGACCAAGATTTTGGTTTGGACAGGAGTCAGTCTTGAAGCAGAGAAGTTAGATCTGCAAGCTGTCACTACAGCAATAGCAGCTGAATTTGTGTTGGTGGGTAAGGCTGTTAGGGACAAGGCTTGGATGAGGAAGGGAAGAGAATGATACGAAGAGACCTGTTTACATCCCCATATGGATGGCAGACAGAGACAGGAGGGGATGGAGTAATCAAAGCTAAAAGTACAGGACATATAATTCCTATAAATAATTATAAATACAAGCAAAAGTACATGAAAATTATGATCTCTTATAAGGGATGGTACAGAGATCCAGTAGAACACTCTCATAAAGTTGATGAGCTGATAGAAAACATGATCTAAAAAGACAAAAAGGAAGCTCTCGTGACAGGTAGATATAGAAGGAACTTTTTGCCTGCTCAAAAGTAAGAGATTTTGGGTAGCTTATTTCTGAAGGAAATTGATTGTGTAAAAATTGGAAAGCTTTAGACTTGGTGGACCCTTAGGAGAAACAAGTGTCTTGCATAGAGAAATGGGCTTGTAATGGCTGGTGGTCAGGCACTTGTCCAAGGTAAGGTTAATTAAAAAAAAAAAAGAAGAGAACTTTCATAAAAGAAAGTTGCCTTTTGAAACTATTAGGCAACATATGTTGTGTGAACAGGAAGTCACAGTAGAGCAATAATCCTGACAGCTGTGGAGAAACAGGAGTCTGCCGCAGGAATGAATGGCTCGAGACCTGACAAGAATGGTGATGGATGCCCTGTTGGTGGTACACGAAGACAAACCAAGAGATGCTGAAATTGGCTGAACCTCAGGCACAACGTTGAGTTGGCATCACAACCGGACAAATGAGGCCAGTCCTAGCAGCGAGAGGAATGGAAGGGGGCTGAAGGAAGATGGCAGCAATGCCCCCCCTCCTTCCCAAGGACGATGGGCTGCGTCCGCATCTCACCACGAGGTGGCTGCATTTCCCTGTGAACATCCAAGAAAGTCCTGAACGACGTCGCACACCCCGAAGTACCATGAAAACGAGAATGGATACAGAGATCCTGGCAGGATTTGGCCTATCTCATTCGAAGAGCCTTAGCAATTTTGAGCCAATGTGGGCAAAACCTGTTGTGCTCCCTGTCTTCACTGAGTGTTGGTCACTCTGCAGGTCCTCAAAGATGTCTTAGCAGTGTCGCACCTGCTTGCAGCTCATGGGAGACACAAGGCAATGCCATGGAACTTAGCTTACAGTGAAGAGGAGGAAATTAATTTCCTGCTTGCTTTTTCTGTGAACTAAGAGAATGTACTGAGGTTCAGCCAATCCATGGAAACTCGTGAAGCCATGGAAACTTGATTCTGAGTCTGGGATGGGTATCTAGTAAAGGTTAAATTGTGGTGCTTTTTCAGATGCCCAGGTCTGGTTATTAAAGAATATTTCTATAACAGGTGCTTGAGTCAGATAAGGCAAGAGGACAAATGGTCCCACAAAACTGACCCATGAAATAGGCAAATTTTCAGGTGTTTTTTATATCCTCAGCTCAGGGGATACCACCAGGATGGAGCCATAAATTTTTTCCAGGTGGTTGTGAGATGAGTACGTTTTTGTTATCCAAAGTGTTCTGAAAGTAGGAAGGGAAAGGGCTAGGGAAGAATAGTGATATTTTGGTTATACTAGATCTAGATAAAATCTTCAACTCTCCTTGAGTTTTGTCTGCTCTCTCATGTCTTCCTCTCACCTTTGTCACAGGAGTTGGCAGGATTTTTGGGATGAGCACCGGCTTTTTATTGAACCTTTTTGTGGTACTGCAACCTACTGAAATGAAATTCCTGATGTCAGCTTATAGACACTATCACTTTGGGTCAAAGTTTGAAAGAGAGTCATTAAAAGTATCTCTTTAAGCTGTCTCAGGAAAGATGTCCATAATATAGCAGTATGGGATGTCAGCATCAAGCCCAACATCTAGTTTTATTGGAAGGAACCTTTCAGGAAGAGACTCTTAAAAGTATTTAAGTACTTAAAAAAATGGAGACCCCATCTCTGAGGAGACTTTTTTTTGGTAGCATCACTGGTAAACATGTACCATTTTAAAACTGATTTGTCTAAGATGGGGTTCCAAAAAATGAGATCTTGATGGTTTGCTAGTTTTAGAAAGCTTTTTGCTTGTAAAGAATTTTCCATTTTCATCCCTGCAAAGATCTTGAGAAAATCTGTCGGACCCACTTTAAACTTATTTGGATAAATTCATGAATTTACATTAGAGTCTCTTACTGAAAGGGAGATTTTACACTCTCAAATATTTTTAATTGAGCTTTCTTGTATCCTTTCCAAGTTGTCAGCATGCTTCTTAGCCTTCCATGATTTACACTGTGAATAATTAGTAATAAAAATAATACACTATTATAATAAACCAAAACAAGTTGTACCAGATTTTCTTCTCTTCCTGACAGTGGAATGCCTTACATTCTTCTCTGACTCATGATGGTGTACAAATATCTATCTGCATAGAAAATACAACCCCATTTCTATTTTCTTGAACAATCAGTCTTGAAACCCCATTTGACTAGAAATTCGTGCAAGTGGAAAGACCCCTCAAATGTTTCCTGGAAGATCCAGTAATTGGTCTGACACACTTTCAAAAGGCAGTTATAGGGGACCACACTTATGCCTAGGTTGGTGGTTTTGTGGTAACAGTGAAAGGTGCCCATCACTGTGTGCTTTGTCTCTAGCTCCTACTACCATGATGTGAACATGCTTCTCTCTGCTGAATGCTGGCAAAAAGTTCTTTCTCCTTTGCCTAGAGGAAGGGACTCTTTGAGGAGAGAAAATGAAGAAACCCTTAGACACAAGTTTCAACTTGATTTATCCCTCTGAGACTTGAAAGGTTGAGCTCATGGTGAGTCTGACCCAAAGTTTTTGGCATGTGTGAACCATATGTCTTTTTTTCAGGTCATCAAAACTGCTGTTGACAGAACACAGCACCCGTTGGGGTTCTGTGCCTGTGAGGAATGACAGTGTCATCCCAGCCTTTCCACTGATGAGTTAAGCACACCCAAGGCTCTGGGCCTTCCTGGATGATGAGTTTCAGAGCACAGATAAGTCATTTCTCCCCCTCAATCAGGCCACAGGGCAGCCAGAGCTGGCCCAATTCTCACTTGCCCATGTTACAGAGCTACTCACCGGCATTGTCTGGCTGCCATGCAAGGCATTGATGGCAGCTTGGGCCTCTGCATGTGAAGAGTATTTCACAAATGCACACCCTGGAAGAGGAAAAAGAAGAGCATAAGAAAGTTTGCATGGACACCATGAAAGTCCATCTAGCTTAGTATCCTGTCCTCAGAACTGGCCAACAAATATGGTTGTGAAAAAGTATAACAAAAAAATGTGTCCTGGTCCTTTCCGGAGTCCAGTCATCAGCAGCCTGAGGACCTCTTAAGGCTAAGCTGCTTCCAGAATTCCCACACTGCTTGCAATAAGCACTGACAGACACAAACTTAGCAAGTACATCTTGAATCTAGTCATGTTTTGACCTCCACAGCTTTCCATGGCAGAATCTTGCACAAATTTTACAATTTATTGGGTGAAAAAGTTGTTTCTTTTATTCATATTAGACTTAATGCTGAGTGTTCCTCCCTCTGTGGTTATGAGAAACAGTAGTGAAGCATGTGTAAGTTGTTGGAAAGCTACACATACTTGATAAAAGCAACCACAGGACAAATGTACAGAAGGCATTCAAGTTACTCCAAACCCACGAGATACCTTATCATATCACCGCCTGGTAGAGCGCCGTGACAGACTGCCCAGAGCTTGTCTTGGCTCCAAGCCACTTTGGTCTGGCAAAGCATGAGACACCTTCTGGTGAAGTAGCAGGGGTGGGAGAGGTACCCATGTGTTACCATCCTGCCACCACTAAAAGTTGAATCTTAGTTTTTCATAGCTGCAAAGTCAGTGCCTGTGTAGGTGTTCTCTTCTGGACATTAGAGACATGTGGGCAGTGTTACTCTGGCCTGTGGGGAATCTCACACCTAACCCTTACATAAGGTTTTAGGGCAGAAAGGTGCGTTTATGGATATGTGCTGGAGTGCAAAAATGATCAACACTTCAAAGGGTTACATGCACTTCTAGGGTGGGGAAAGTATTGCCAACACTCCCAGATACAAGCAAACTGACTCAGAGAGAGGAAGGATAATTTCCATATGCTAAGGCGGTTTTTGGAACAGATTGGGAGAGATCTGAGAAGTTCTGGCTTCCATCCCCTTCTATTACTACCAAAGACTTTTGAGCTTTTAATCAATTTGCAAGGCCCTCTCAGTTTCCCTGAAGGGGTGCAGGTCACAGCTCAGGAGATGCCAGTCCTGACAGTGGGATAGCTCTCCTTCAGCCCCTTTGCAGCATCTTTAGAAGGTCTTCACACCCTTTTGGATGTGCAGGGTGAAAAACGAAGAAATGCAACTTGCAAACTAGAAGAATGAACCCCAAAGGTCCCTAAAAGCATCACTGCAGGCTGATAGAAGTGAGATTGAAGAAAGTAGTGATACCCCCTTCTAAAAATAATATACATGTGTAAAATATCTCACAGTTAAGAGCTGTTCACTTTGCATCACCCTCTCAGCACTGTGCTCAGGCTGTATTTCAGGAAAGGCCCAATGATTATTGCTAATAGTTGGATCTAATTTATAAGGAGCTGAGAGGAGACAATCATGAGAAAATGAGATAGATAAACTTCAGCTGGAAACAATAGGGATCAATTATGACATAATCCCAGCCCAGCATTCCCGGGCTCCTGAGATACTGCGTCTTCCTCTTCATTAATCAGAGATAATCCAGAATTAGGGTGTTTAATTATTTGCAGAGATTCCTTTGTACTTTCTGCCTCTAAAAAGAAGATGCTGATTAGCAAATATACAAAAGCTTTCCAGTTCCAGTCACCAATTTCATTTAGAGCAGGATTTTTTGCTGCAGTGTTGCTGTCATGTTGAAGGCTTCACTCTTTTCAGGTGAAATTCACCCCTGTGCTGAGGGTCCTGATGGATCAGTGGATCTGGATAAAGGTGAGAATGAAGGGAATAGCAGGCATTTATCTTATTTAATGCCCAGGATGCTAATGGGATCCCTCCTACTGCTTCTTGTTAACTGCTTCCTGTAGGTTTTGAGGTAGCAGGACAAATGAAAACTCAGCTTTTACTGGTGTATATGGCAAGGCAATAGCAGAGATCTGAACATTTTGTCCTTTTTGTTTGTGCATTCAGTGGGATGGCTTCTGTGCACGATACCAACAGGGCACATAATCTTCCTTCCCATTGCCGCCAGAACTGCCTCCAGGAGCTGGTGAGCTGAGGACATGAGTCGTGTCACTCTTCTCAGAACAGTGATGTCCTTTCAACAGCAGCAACTCTGGAGTGTGAAAGGATTTTGACACACACTGAGATATAACCTCTGCTGAACAGGGTGATACATTTACTTAAGGTTTTTTTTTGTTCCTTTGCTTCCAGACTAGAGCTGGAAGGGCTGTCCTGACTGTTTTGTCAGCTTGGAGGAGACTGTAGAATCAGGCCCTAGGATTATAATTACAGAGGGTGGTAAGGCTTCTCTTGCAGAGGGTGCTGTTGGAAATTTTTACTTTCTGAGTTATTGAGGCAGATTGATGAATGGGAAAAAAACAAAAAAGGGAAAAAGAATAGCTGCACAGAGAGCAGCAGCAATGAAGGCTCTATGGGTCCTTCTGGATCCATTTCTGCTCCCTCACTTGAGAACTCCTATACTCCTGGTTGAACACTGGTGAGCTTTACCTGGAGGAGTGCAGAATCACTCCATCCTCTCCCAGGAAAGACTGGTGCTGCATTCCCCTTCAGGCTGAGAAATTCCTCAGTCCCAGCTCTTCTGCCACTTGGTTACCTGCTCCAGCCACTGTTCCTAGTGCTATGACTCATGCAGGAGGTATTTCTGCAGACCTTGAAGGCCATGCCCCATGGCTCAGAAGAGCAACCCTATGTCTTCAGAAAAGGCTCAGGCAGCATTTTGGCTATGACTGGACTGTGATGGGGTAAAACCAGGAAGCTGCAACCCAGCTTCTGAGAGCAGTACTTGCACTGAGCTACCTGAAGGGTACAGAAGCTCACCACAGGGATACCTGGTGGGCTGGGTAGGATTTAAGTGTATGGGATCTGACTGCTATCTGGAATTTAGACAATCTGCTTAAATCTCAACTTACATAGAATTTAAGCCTTATGGGTTTTACCCAAAATAAGTAGCTCACAAGCAATGTGTGTCACATATTGGTTTCTAGCAGATGGAAAACATTACAGACTGGGAATAACTTTGTGGGAGTTGTGGCTTGCCTGACTGTCTCCTAAGATAAGGGCACTAGCCTTAAGTTTTCCATCGGATTGACTGCTCCATGTGCGTGTGTGCATGCACGAAACCGTGTGTGTGTAAATTAGGAGCTTCACATTCTCAGTAAATAGCACCAGCAAATGGAAGCTGGTAATATTAACTCTGTCAAGGCTCAGTATTGATCCTCAATAGCTCAGTGAAACGTCAGCCTGAGACTGCAGCCTGCAAGCACTAATAATTAAACTGGTTAGCAATATGGAGCTGCCACTCAGACTCTGTCTTATAATGAAATTGTTTTAGAAGGAAAAAAAAAAAAAGAGACAGAGCAAGTATGAAGACTGTGGGTTGGATCTCCTCTGGAATTTGTTTCTTATAGAACTCAGACTTTATTGCCTTTATTATTACTCTATTTAACTCCTTTGTCATTAGATTTCATTCCAGGTGGAAGCAGACAGACTTTTTTTTTTTTTTTTTGCTTTTCCCCAATTTACTGATTTGTTCAGTGAATGATGTGCTTAACTGTCTGCTGTTATGATGATTGGAGCTCCTCTAGGACATCCTAGCCTACTGCTTCCCTGTGGGGCAGCCCCTGTCTTTGGGTGTTGTGGAATTAAAGTAACCACACAATTGAAGAAAGGTGCCCACAGCCTTTTTTCAGCCATTTATATCAGGAAGGCTGAGCTGTGCTGATGTGTATTGAACAGCCATGAGGCTGGTGTGAAGTATTTTTTTTGGCCATCAGTGATTTTATGGAATAACAATATTTTTCTCCAGTGCATCACTGTGATTTGGATTTTTTGCCTCCCTGTTGCAAAAATGTGCTGGTTAATGTTGTCACTTCTCAAAATATCCAGCGAGATAAGAACTGTGTCGGCAGGACTGGCCTCTTCTCTGGTGTTGCACATGCCAACACAGTTTATGCTGTATTATTTGCAGATTAATATTTAATGGACACGTTATACTGCCAAGAGGAGAGGGTTTCCTATTCAGATTGAAGTTACTTTGTCTAGAGACTGGTGAGGAAATATATGACCTTCCTGCACAAGAGAGAAGCCTCATTCTCACACCTGGGCTGTAGCAGAAGGTCTTTTGTGCTGTCCAGGTAACAAAAAGTGGCAGAAGGGGGAAAGACACCTAGTTTTCCAATGAAGCATTTGCGTATTTCAAACAGTAAATGTGTAATGAGTGTAATATTTAAACTGGCACCTGTACCCTTGTGGCTGCCATCACTGGCTTGTTTGAGTCCATGCAAAAATCAGGTGAAGAAGGGAAAGATCTGGGGCTGGTGGATGAGAGATAAGCAGAGTTGATGACGGAGGCAGTGAGTCAAGATGTGAAATACCAGTCTTGGCTTTTTTTAAAGAAATTGTTCTGTTCAATGGAGTGGGGAGAACACACCCTGAGTGAATGTAAAGGCCCTGTTCAGAAGGGAGGCCCTGTCCAAGCAATAATAGGCATCAGTTTGCACGTGGGGAGACATAGCCCATTGGAGATGTGTGTTTTAAAATGCAATCAGCTTTTTCCTCTCATGCACGAGCAGAGAGTGACCAGCAGAGTAAAAATGTGACCCCTCCTGAAGTAAGAGATGCTGTTCTGGGGGCTACATGATACTTTTTTCACACCAGAAAACGATATACACACGAAGACCAGGGTCTAGCTCAACAGAAGCCATCCCTTACCTTTGCTGTTGCCATCAGGCCCCCGAAGGATTGTGCACTCCTCAATGTTGCCGAACGCCTCGAATAGCCTGCGCACATCGTCTTCCGACTGCTGCTTATTGAGCATGCCCACAAAGAGTTTTCTGTCTTCTGGAACAAAATAAAGAGATGCTTACCATATTTCAGGAGGGATGTGAAAGCCAAGACGGCTCAGCATCACATGCTAAACAAACGGTGACTTCACCGAGGTGACACATCTCAGAAGCTGCTAGTCTTTTCAGGTGGCTGGCTCAAAAAACCTTAACAGCCTCTGACTTCCCATGAGTACTTGAACATAATCCAGCAAATTTTTAAAAAAGCCAAACCACCAAACAAAAATGGTTTGGTTATATATAAAATCTTTATCTGCCTCTTAAAATCTAGGCACCAAAGTCTTCCTAATCAGCTCCTTCTGATCAGTTTTTGCAGTCAGTTTGCAGTAACTGAAATGACAACATTGCTCAGACTGCAATCCAAGAGGAATGTGGATAAATATAGCATATAGGAACCAAGTCCAAATGAAAAATAACATAAGTTAGTAGCCCTCGCAATACTAAATAAGTTGCAGGAAAAAAATGTTTAACATAAGCTTTTTAAAATCAGGATATAACGGAAGTCACAGCCTGTAAACTGGAGATTTGTCATTCATGCCCACTCAGATACAAGTATCTACAAGTTTGGATGAGATTTTTAATATATTTATAAGGTTCATTTGAAATAAGCCCAAAGTTTTTGAAACTTAAATTGTTTTTTGAAACATAAAGTTAACTTATATGATTGCTAATATCGGAGATAGCTCAGGCAGGTGGTATTTCATGCCAAAGAAGGACGTTTTCTGCTAGTGGATAATTGTATTTTGAACAAGGATGCTCAATGTGACCCAGCACTGTGCACTCACAGCCCAGAGAGCCAAACGTGTCCTGGGCTGCATCCAGAGCCCCGTGGGCAGCAGGGGAGGGAGGGGATTCTGCCCCTCTGCTCTGCTCTGCTGAGACCCACCTGGAGCCCTGCATCCAGCTCTGGGGTCCCAGCACAGGAAGGAGATGGGCTTCTTGGAGTGAGACCAGAGCAGGGATTGGAACTAGATGATCTTTAGGGTCCCTTCCAACCCAAATGATTTTATGATTTATACCTGTACTTATACCAAGTTTGGGGATCTTCATGAGACACCTTCAGAAAATATTGGTGAAAACAAACTAATGATTGTCAGAAAGATCTCAGAGGGGGCTGAGTGATGCCTCTCTATCAGGTTTCTGTTCAGACACTACTACCATTACACCAAGAAAAAAAAGGAAATTTACATAGTTTACATCGTGTATGTAAACAGGCCATTTGCACATGATTCATAAATGTCTTATTTATGATTCATTAAACACTATGTAAATGTGTGAACCAAGAGGGTTTTTTCAGAGCACGTTACAGAGCAGATGTAACTAATTTGAATAAATATATGTAAATATCTAAATAATTTTATATTTTATTTAATTTATTTTTTTAATGTACAGGTTAACCTAAAGCTGAACAAAACACTGGTTTGCAATAACCCTTTTCTGGCTGACTAATTGGGCAATTCATGTCACTTTTGTTCACCGAGAAATCGCTGGTGTAGGCAATCTGTTCTGCTTCAACCAGTGTTTGATCAAAATTCCCTCTCCAAGATGCACCTGCACATTGGCAAATTACTTTACAGCCTTGGATGTGAATAATTTTTCATGCAGTTGCTATTGAATGAGGATATTAGGAGCTTTCAACCCTGCAGTTGAGCTATCCACGACAACGAAAAGTGTACTGCCCACAGAAAAGCAGGAGTTATGCTGCCTTCAGCTAGGCTACTGAACTGGTAGGAAAAATAGGTTGAGGGATATACAGGTACACTTCTGATAGGTGAGAAGAACAGAAATAGCCTTCTAATAGACCTGTTAAAGCAAGAAATACTCCTGCTTTATGTTGGAATTGATTGAGCAGAGAGGCGTTTCGTGGTGTTTGCTGGCAACACAAAGTTCAGATTGTAGTGGTGCACAAAACCCCGCCTAACATCATGCAGCTTGTAGGTTGTCCCCACCTCATGAGAGAAGGTGATTTGGACATGTGAAAGGTTTGCTTTCCCGATGGCCAAAGTGTCCTATGAAAGAGACTCCTCGATGTGAGGTACAAGCCTTAAAGAGGCAGCTGCTGAAGTTCACTGTGTGGTCTCTGGGGTATCTTTCAGTCCAGGGCATGACAGAGCCTTAGGAAAAGAGTCCGGTCCAAAGTCCAAAGGTTTTCCAGATACTGGAAGAAAACCCACCTAGCAAATGGGACCAGCTGTCCTGCAAGATATTTTAGGAAGGGGGCAGATCAGCCAGAAAGAACTAGGAACATGGATGGCAAAAGGTTTTGCCTAGAAACTTTGTGTCTGGTAAATACTTCCAGCACAACAGAAGAGTTTTATATTCTACTTTATACAGCTTCCCCTGTTTCAAATAAGCTGCATCAGCAAAAGCACTCCTATAGCTGTGTAACTGTTTTCACCAGCCTTTTGCTAATATAAATGTATCATTTAAAAAAAAAACCTCACATCCCTCCTCTGTCAGCAAAACTCTCTAGTGTGGAACTGGCCTGAAACTGCCTTGTCTGGTCTAGTTTATGCAAAACTAAAATTTGGTGTTTTAGAAACCCCTCAAATTATTATTTTTACTTACCCCCACCCTGCGTCTTTGCAGTACACTGGGACTGTACTGGCTGGCAGATGATGTGGTGCTTTGGTGAGCTGCCCACGAGATTGTCATCAGACCACCAGGAACAGGCTCTGTCAAAGGTGAGCATCACCTTATCCAGGAGCTGCTGGTCCAGGGGAAACGGTGTGGAGGGGATCCCCATGGACAGCCAGTGCTTGGACATCACCACCAACCCCATCTAAACCATCATCCTGTCTCCCTCCTGAAAAACAGCACCCTGTGTAGTCAGGGGAATCATTTGTTATATCTGCCACTCAGAACTCTACACAATCACACACTAGACTGATAAAAAATCAGTCGATTTAACAAGTGTTTTTATTTTCAGTAGTTTCTATGACAAAGTGCTGCATTTGCCTCTTACATCCCAGCTCTTTCAGGGAACTCAGCACTGTGTTTTAACAACACCCCTCACACATCCTGAGTAGAAAGAGAGAGGGAACAATCCAGCAAAGAGACCATTCAACGTGTTCCAGGTCTTGGCTAAGGAGTTTATCCTCTGATGATTTTTTATGACCTTCTTGCACCCTGGGCATCATCACACACTACTCTTCAACATCCCAGACATGCCATGCACCAAGACAACTATTTCTGATTTGTAAATATATCTAAACAAGGCCATGATGTTGCAAGAACAAAATGAAGAGGGGATGTGCTGGTGTCATCAAGGTGTGTCTTGAGCATGTGTGCACACCACTGGCGCTCCTCACCAGATGTTTCCAGTGTCCTCTAGTGAGACTTGAGGGCACTACATCCTACAAAAACCAGAGTTTCAGGCTGCACACGAACCTGGAGCAGTCCTAGATGATGCTGTCCCTAAGCTCTGCCTGCCTATAGGGTCTGTCTCTACCAACCACAGTTCACCCATATCACTGACCTGAGTCCCATGCATCCTCCTCTGTCAGTGAAACACTGTTCCACCTATATGTGTCAGGAACTACACCTGAATTTCAAAGCACTGGGCAGACTCAGTCCCCCTTCTCCTCATCCATTGCTCAATGCTCACTGCCATTTCAGACTGTGGGACTGTGGGGTGACAAACCTTCAGACCAGGCTTCCTAGGACCTGGGTCCCAGGGAAAAGTGAACACACAGCCAAGGGGAACAGTAATACCACTGTCCAGGGCAGAAGAGAAGGACAAAAAGAGGCCAGGCAGGAGCCTGTGATCTGGAATGTCCCCAACATGAGCTGTGGCATGACCTTGTGCTCCAGCCTAAACTGGCCTGTTCCCATGGAGAGGGAATTGTACCTCACAGTACCACACAGCCTTGCTCAATGGAGATGGGCAGCCAGGAGGAGCATCCTCCACCTCCTCCCTGCAAGGGGAATGAAGACAGTGAGCTTACTCAGCCTGTCTAAGAACAGGTGTGATTCCATGTATCCTCCTCAAGGCCACACATGGCTGTGCATCAAGTATTGATTCACATCTGAGCGTCTTCCCTTTGCTTTTGTGAGGAACAACCTGTCCAAATCCCTGTCTATTACACTGTCCCAAGTGACGATTTCAGTTTCTATCTCACCTGAATACTGAATGTTAGTGAGGACACCCCACTAACCTTGCTGCAGTGACAGCCTTAAAACCAGCAGCACTATGAGCAGTGACACTGCCCTGCAGTGTTGCAACTGAGTATGGTGTGTATGTGAGCCTCTTCTCCTCACAGTTTTGTCTTCCCTCATTATTGTACACCCCATTATCAGTCTTTTTCCACAAGCTGAGTCCCTCATGCCCGCTTTGCCATGGAAATATCCAACCAACGGGTGGATATCCAACCAATGAGTGGATATTTTGTGTGTGGTGGCACCCAGGAGAGCCAAGGAGGTTTTTGCTAGTGCACTCTGATTATACTGAAAATTAAGTTCCTCCCAGGTCTACCCCATTTTGTCATAAACAAATCACAATGACAGATGGTAGCACCCTGAGATCCTCGCAGGAGGACAGGAAGGGAGAGAAGAACCATAGCAGTGGCAAATCAGAGTTGCCAGAGATGTCCCCTTGGTGACATTTCCAATATCCCTGTGGAACCACGCTTCCCTCTTCCTGACCACTCTGCCAGTGATGGAGGCTTGAGCCTGTCAGGGAAAGCTGGCTGCAAGGCACTGTGGTGAAGAAATGCAACTTGTCAGATAAATATACAGCATCTCTAGACCTCCCTGCAGTGTTTATACGCAGCCTCGGCACCTTCCCCAGTGCAAATAGGGGTTAAATTATTCCCTGTTCTATTTGTATTTAAATGTTATGTTTCCATGATAAGTGTAAGGCAGAGGTGTCAGATGGGCCCGGGCGAAGGAGACGGCACACGTGAAAGGTGAAATAATAGAGCGCTGCAAACCAAGTGCTGAGAGGAGATGAGAAGGGGGGACACCGGAGTGAGGGGGAGAAGGGGGAGGACGGGCACTAATTAAAGAGACAGAAGGGACAATGAGATGCAGGATGTTTGACCCTCTGTGGAGCAAGAGGACAAGAACAAGAATCACAGCAATTGTGGAGGGACTGGGGGAAAATTAGGGTCACTCGCAGGGAGACATGACACAGGATTGTGTTTATCCAGATAGCTCTTGCTAATGTATGTGTGTGCGTGGGGGTACATTTGGATAAGAGTATATAAATACACTTGTGTTCTCGTATTCCTCATGCAAAACAAAGAGGTTGAATCCTTGTATTGGGAAAGTGCAAACTGGCTTTACCATCTAGAACGTGGCTTCCAAGGCCTTGGAAATAGAGAGGGACAGATTTACCATCTCTGTGTCCCAGGCTAATTTATATAGCTAATAATTACTTGTCCCTGCTGCTATTCCCCTTCTTCCCAAACATGGCTTGTACACACAGAGTGGGAGCAGCTGCAGAGCCTTGGTCCTGGCACTGAGAAGGCCTTTAAGCTTATCTCCTTGGCACCAGGACACAACAAACAAGCAGCCTAGAGAAGTTTTCCATGCAGGTGTGGGCAAGAAGAAAAGCCAGTGCATAAGACCAAGTGGCACATTTACCAGAGAGGATCAAGAAGCAGAGCTGATCTTCCTTGCCCACTCTCCTGATTCATCCTTGGCAGAGAAGGAAGAGGAGATAGCACTGAGATGCTCACATACTCACACAGAATCACAGAATGGCTTGGGTTGGGAGCGACCTTTAAAGGTCATTTGGTCCAAGCCCCTGGCAGTGAGCAGGGACATCCTCCACTAGAGCAGGTTGCTCAGAGCCTTGTCCAGCAGGATCTTGAAAGTTTCCAGGAGTGAGGAATCTACCATCCCTCTGGGCAGCCTATGTCAGTGTTTCACCAGCCTCTTGGTAAAAAAAGTATTCCTTGTACCTGGTGTGAATCTGCTCTCTGTTGTTTGAAAAGCAGGAGCCCTTATCCTATTGGTACTGGCTATATTCAGAAGTCTGTCCCCACCTCTCTTATAAGCACCCTAAAGTATTGAAAGATCCCAATAAAGTCTGCCTGGAGCCTCTTCCAGGCTGAAAAATCCCAATTCTCTCAGCCTGTCTTCATAGCAGAGGTGCCCCAGCCCCCTGACCATCTCTGTGATCTCCTCTGGGTACTCTACAACAGGTCCATACCCTTCTTATGATAGGGGCCCCAGAGCTGGATGTAGCATTCCACATGGGGCGTCACAAAAACAGAAAAGAGGAGCAGAATCCTCTCCCTCTCGTTCCTTTTGATGCAGTCCAGGACAGGGTTGGTTTCTGGGCTGCAAGAGCCCATTGCTGACTCATGTCCAGCCTTTCATCCAGCAGAACCCCCAAGCCCAAGCAATGGGATCAGGAATATGCCAAAGTCACAGTGGTGAAAAAGAGCTATAAACCTGGGTTTCTTTCAGGCAGTCGTGACCAAGGAATCCTCTGCAGGTCAAAGAGGAAAGAAGGAGCTAGAGAGCAGAAGGGTGAGCTGCAGATGCCCTGAACATTATGAAAGTTTGGTTTGAGCTCTGAACTCAAATCTGCAAGCTCAAACCTGTCACTGTCTCTAGTCAGAGTGCTCCACCACTCCCCTTAACCTCCACTAATCAGGTGATCAATAGGCTAAAAGCAGGGCATTTCCCAGGGCCTGGGCTTCACAATCCTACTGCCATTTTCACAGCAGTCCTACAGCTACGTGATGATGATTACCACCCTTTCCACAGGGGAAGTGATTATGAATTCTGTTGTAGCTAATTGTAAATTAGCTAATTATCTTCTCCGTGGTACCTTGCTGGAAAATACATGAACCTTGTAAAACAGAGGTGTTTCAAAAATTAGGATGGGGGGAAAAATCCAACAAGATTCAACCTTCTCTTGAAATAACAGAAACACACTGCTACCTAACTTGAAACAATAGCAAACAAACCCTCCTTCCTCCTGCAGCAGCTCATATTTGGCCCCTTTTCCCTCCTTCTCCCCACATCAAACAACACCCTCAAGGGGCTAATTCTGCTGCAGGCTTTAAAATGTTTGCTGAGTTCACCTCTTCCTTGCAGCTGGGTGTTGTGGGCCATCCCTAATCACATCTTAACAGGACTGATTTCTTTGTACTGATCTCTCCCCCTCCGCCCTCCCTGGTTTGGTTTTACTTAGCAGATCCTTTATATCCTGTACGTTAGCAGATATGATTGCACAGCTGCTGGTCTCCAACTGCTGGAGACAGAGGCTTTGAGACACCCGGGCTAGAGAGATTAACAGCTAATCTGAACAGCTGTGTGATGGGGACAAGCGCAAATGAATATAAGCCCAGGTGTGGGAGTATAATTCTCCTGTGCAAAGAAGGAGGCTTCATCCCACAGGTGCGTCACTCTCCACTGTTGCATGTCAAAAACTTAGTTTGAAGGATTTCTCTTACTTAATTGCTTGGCTGCACTCTGAGCCTTGACTTGGACATGGATCCTGTAAACAGAGTGAAAGAACAGCTGAACAAGAGACAGAGGGCATGTCTGACTCTGTTTGCTGTCTCTGGCATCAGCCAGTTGTGGAGGTCTAGGGAAGAGTAAAAGAACAGGGAATTTTTTTAATCCCCCCACATATTCTCCTAGAATTCAGTGCTCTGCAATTCAGGGAATTCTGGAGTCTGGAGTGTTTTTTTTTTGTTTGTTTGTTTTTTTTTTTCATATGTAGTAGTTTCTGAAGTGTCTTTTTTTGATGTAATTGTTCAGTGGACTTTTGAACCCGTATCCCCTTGCAAGCATCCAGCACCTCCTGCAGCGAGACATTCTGCAGCTTAAGCACGCACCGAGTTAGGAACCTCTTCCTTCTGCTTATTTTGAAAATGCCACAAACCATTTTCAATAGATAGAACCTATATCTTGCCTTGGGAAAGAGTGGAAATCATTCCTGATCTAGTTATGGAAGAGTGGACCCATGAGGATATTCAAGAGCTTGTCCGAAGCTCTTTTCTGTACATTTTAGACTGGTTTTTTGGGGCTCCTGAGTCTCATCTCAAGCCGTTCTTTGGAAATTGTGGAAGGCAAAACCACTTTTCTCCTAGAGCGATCTGCTGTTCCTGGTACCAAAGAGATGGATGACTGTGCAGTTACTGTTATTAAATACTTACAATATATCTCTGCCAAGGACAGCGGCCTCAGTGGAAATATGGGCTACATAAATTACCCAGTGAAAAAGGCAGCCTCAGTTTCCCCACCTGCAAAAAGACTAATTGGTGTTTGCAAGAGGCAAAACTGGGCATTAGTGAGGTTTACCACACTCCAGGAGCACAGGTAGGTCTGGCAGTAGTGATGAAAGGTACCTGTGAGGCTGAGGATCAGATCTGTGGCTGAGCCCTACAAGGGTTTCTATCAGACTGAAGTGGCTGGAGCTTTCCCAACTCCTTTTCATGCAGGATGTTGGGGGTAAGTCAAGGCAGGGTTTAGTCCTCAATAAAAGACTACTTTTGTAAATTACAATGACTGTGAATTTTGGAGTTATGTTTCACGGAGAGATTTCCGTGTCCTGCAGTGGTGTGACTCCTAAAGATAGTGTCATGGTGATCAAGGTGCATGTGTCCAACAGAACACAGATGCTGGCTGCTGTTGGCCCTATGAGAAACTGGAAAGAAAATAAACTTGTTGCCAGATGTTGAACCCAATGTCTAAGACTTTGTTTTTTAATTAAACACGACAGGGTTTATTCTCTGCTTTCAGTGTCCTAGTCTATACTACAGTTCTACCCTCCTGAGCAAAGACCTACTTTACGAGGAACTGGAAGAGGTCCTTGATGTGCATCAGCTGCTAAACCACTTGTAGAAATTGTCTGGGAAAGCAAGTGTATGAGCAGGATGGAAAAAGTGCAGAGCTATGATGAGAAATGGAAGGAGATAGAGAAGAGGGCTCAGAGCAGGAGAGTGAGTGTTGTTTGGGTTTGACTGGCCTGTGCTGCTGTGGCAACACCTGCTGTGTACCTGCACTGAAGTGAAACCCAACCATAAACTGAGAGCCTCATCTGGGCAGTTCAGATGAAAACACACTCAGGCTTCCTCTGTGCACGTAGAGTATGGACAAAACTTTGGCCACAGGCCAAGCAAACCCTGCCATGAAGGCATAGCCTGGATGATTCTAACAGCAGACTCTTCTTGTACAGCTGCGAATATTATAACCCCAAGACAAATATCTGTAGTTCTGACTTGCTGAACAGCCCTGTCACAACTGTCCATTGCCAAGAGATGCTATTCCCTGTGCAGATCTTAAATGACAGGTTTTATGGTGTTTGATATTGAGCTGGGAAAACAACTTGCAAAGATCCATTTTATCTGTAGCCCTTGCTTAGGAGAGCTGTTGGTGAGAGAAGTCTAAAACCCCATGCCAGGCAAAGCACAAAGCCTCTGCTTCTGAAAGGTGCCTGGCAGCTCATAATTCTTCCAAGTTTAGTCTTTATCTGAAACACACAGCTGGAATATCCTTGAGAATTGTTCCTGAGACAATGTTTTTTAGGAAAAGACTTGGGAGTAAAAATCTGGTCTTTCTAAACTCAACCTATAGCCTAAATACACACTTTATTTTCTCGATCCTGCCACAGCAGGAAGAATATCTGAATTCAAATCAACCTTCCAATCATGAAAAAAAGTAAAAATCAGACTTCTTTCCATAGATATTAGCACCCTTGGAGTTCCCACTTCCCAGGAACAGCCCTGGAAATGTTCATGGGAGAAAGCACCTAAGGAGACCCAGCATGGAAGAGCGAATGTGTCCAGTGGTGCTGTGAGTAAACTTTGCAGGAATTTGCATGACTGTTTAGGCTCCTTCCTCCTGTGAATCCATAAATATCATCCTGGCCCAGTCTGATGGATTTCCCGAAGAAGAAGATGAAGACTGTCTTGTACTATCGAATGACACCTCAAATGAACACTGAATCATGCTTTTGCACTCATCTTTCAGAGGCAGCTCAGACTGGAATACAATTCCTACTGCCTTTGGTTCTGCGGAATTTAACAGATCTTAATTCCTATGTGTAACATCCAGTTTTCACTCTGTGGCCACACAAGGTTGAGGCTGAGCCCGAAGGGCCATTTGGTTTTCATGCTCATTCAGAGCAAAGCTTAGAAGCTTCTTGACAAACTCCGCAGGGTCAGTGGTGTCAAGACTGGTATGTCAGGAAAATAAGTTTCAGTTCCTAAACTCATCTCACTGGTGACCAGTCGAGGCTTTGAAACCCTTTCCAGAAGCCTAGAAGGCCAAGACATTAATCTGTGGTAGCACTCCAGCCTTGAGCACCAAGGACTATTGAAACAGCATAGGCATGGGCAGGAAGGGGGGTGGGAAGGACATATTTTCTCTTGCAGGAGCTGGGACGACATTTCAGATCAAATTAAACTTCAGTTTTTAAAGACTTCAGTGGAGGTAATTGAAACACTTCCTCACAATTGCCTGAACCTAAGTGTTATCTCTCTTTTCCTCTGTATATCATCCCTTTTCCCCCAAGCCTGAGACAGCCCTGCACGGCCACAGCCTCCTTAATATTAAAGACGGTGATTAAATGGGATTCGCCAAAAGACAAAGGGCTGAAAACCTGCCAATTGTTAATCCCTCCTTTGCTGTGCTTAAAAATTCCATTTTCTTCATTTGAAGAAAGGAGGGGGGGAAGAAAAGAGAATTATATGCCTATGTCTAATTTAAATTCTGGTGTCGCGGGTCCTGTTCCCTTCTCCCTCTCTTGACGTCTGAATATATTCCTTTATTACCATTATTACAGCTTTCTGATTGCATTAAAATTCATCCACACGCTTCTCTCCACATTCCACTTTTCTTTTGCCAGTTTTTTTGCTAATTCTCTTTTTCTCTCCCCCCTTTTCTCCCCACTTTCAAATTATACAGAATGTCATTAAAGATCTCCACAAAATGCCTCGACTCCCTTCTCTATTGCTTTTATAAACTTGCTGGCTTTTTTTTCCTCTCCATCCCCTCATCTACAAACAAAGAAAATGAAGAAAAGGCAAAAGAAAACAATAATAATAAAGGAATCCAAGCAGCACGTCTCATAGGTCTCAATAACACCTTTCCTACTTCATACAGCTCTTAGCCTAATGTTCACTTCAGTTATGAAGCTGTATTTCACGCAGAAGTTTTGTGCATTATTTGTTTGGTGCTGTACCTGGAATCCTTAGTTAAAATCAAACGTGGAGTTTGCCAGGCTGTGTATATGAGCATGTAAAGAGACAGTCTTGCCTGTAACTGTGAGCAGAAAAATAAGGAGACTGGGGGAAAAAAGTAACTTCACCCTGTTTTATGGAGCAAGAGCTGAAATCCTGTAAGGATTTGCTTATGGATGTGAGCAGTGGAGCTGGGCATGCAGTGCATGTGGCCAGTTGCAGGTGAATAGTACAAGATCTGAACCTCAAAAGGGTCTACCCAGTTAATCCTTCAGACATCCCACTGACTGCTCGGTCACCCTGACCGTGACTTTTTTTTCCCCACAAGGCAGATCACCTAAAAGGATGGCATAACCTTTGTTTAACCAGTTCCACTCTCTCTAGGTGGAAGCGGCATTTGGAAGATTTTAATGATAAAAATGAAGGTGAAAATTGGACTCTGCTTCTATATAGAACACACCTGTCTAATGGGCAGCTGAACAAGGTGGAGGCACATGACATGGTGCCAGTGTGATTAGACTGGGGTGTCTGATCCTCCCAACCTGTCCTTGTTACTCTCCTAGCCCAGCTGGCAGGAAGAAGCTGCTATTGTGAAACTTGAATTCATTCTTGCCAGTTCTTCCCAGGGTGCCCAAGTAGGTTTTTTGTTATTGTTAGTGGGTTTTTGTTTGATTTTCTTTTTTTGTTGCTATTATTATTTTTGCTGCTGTCACCCTCAATTACACTGATATAATGAAATGACTGAAACTGGATGAAAAATGGAGGGTTTTTTTTCTGTAAGAAATACTGATGTCTCAAAAAATGTGCTTCCACTTTGAATTGGAGAGGCCAAAGTTCTTGTGAAACGGAAATTCTTCAGTTGTGAAATGTTACAGGGTATTGTCTCATAGGAACAAAAAGCCTTTGTCTTAATAACCTCAAAACATAAAATATATAAAGCAGAATGGCTGTGGTTTTCAGCCAGACAAAAGAAAGTATATTTTCACACACTATATGAATAAATAAAAGACATTCTGTCATGGGATGTTGCTGAACACAAAAGTCATAAATTAGCTCCAAGGCGAATGAGACAGATTAGTGGTGGTTATGTCCACTCAGTGCTATAAAACATGGATATCCAGATGCAAAATCTATCTTAGTCACTAAACCTCTGTCTGCTGGAAGCCAGAGGGTATTAGGGGGAGGATCACTCTTTATAAAAGCCCTGTTCCTACAGTTTCTAATGGGCACTGTTGGAACAGAGGATGCTGGACTAGACAAACCTTTGGTCTAACTCAGAACGGAAGCTAGTGGTTCAATACAATACAGACTTGAAACAAAATTAAATCAAAAAGATCCCGTTAAAATGATAGATTTGTACCTCCTGAAAAGAGAACTCAATGCATTAATTTTAAAAAAAAAGATGTCCCCTGGCAAAAATCTCATTGAAATGAACCTGTTCCAGGGGAATGCTTTTCCTGTTACAAAACTACACGTTGGACTAGACAACTGTTCCTTTGAAATACTTTGGCCAGCTCGACAAATGACCCAGGAAATGAAAGGGTCTGCTTCAGGATGCCACCCAGCAGGATCTGGCTTGACTTTTCCACACACTCATTTAGACTGTTACCCTAAGGTGCATCTGAGGAGGAACATTATATTCCGGTGATGTTACACCAGTGCTTGAAATAAACATCGGGGATTCAGGGTTAGAGCTGAAGCTTATTGAAGTTAATGAAAAAGAGTGCCATGGAGCCTTGCAGGCTTTGGATCAGACTTGCTGAAACACTGCTCAGATATCCCTGCCACTGCTGGGTACTGCAGATTCTCCCTGATGCAGAACAAAGTATTACACCCATGCCAGGAGAGCTATGGTGAGGACAGAGCAGAAGGACAGCAAGAGCCTGGACAATGCCCATCACACCATTTCTGTGCCAGGGTTTGGTAGTTCACACGTATTTCCCAGATTCCGCCTGTTTCCTTACACTCCCTTCACCATTCTGTTGCAGTAATGAAAACAAACCTCCTGTGAAATCTCCTGCACAGGCAAAACTCACCCTTCCTCTGAGCAGAAGTCTTTCCTGCAGGTCTCACCCCAGGTTTTGAAACAGCACTGCAGAGCAGTGAGGGAATGCAGTAAAATTGGGATCAGACAGGGTGGCCTGAAATGCCAGGCAGGGCTTGCAGTAGAATTTATAATCAACACACTCACAGAGGAGCTTTCCTTTCAGTGACAGTAATATTCAGCACACACTTGTCACTAAGTAAGGCCAGCTGGACCCAGAAAGAAGTTATCCATAGAGGTGGAATATCCAGAGACCTTTCTGGAGTCCTCCAGTCACTTTGTCTCCCTGCATTTGGGCTGGTTTCAAACTCAGGGGAGACCCATCCCAATGAGCACATTGAGCGAAAGATTTCTCCTCTTGGGGATAGCAAGGCTCCTTTGATGTCACTTAGCATCTCCCTACAAACATTTTATTGAAGATTATTTCTTCCACCCACCTTCCCACCCCCCCAGATCTCAACTCCGACTGGCTTTAAATGCCACTGTCATTTCCATCCGCTGACAGAGCTCTTTAACTGCCGTGCCGAATGGCATTCGCTAAAACCAACTAATAGAAGGAAATGAGGTTAACCTTTAAGAAAGGTGAAAACGAGCCGGGTGCTATGCCAGCAGTAAAGAATTAGTTCATAAACAGCCTCCCGCTGCAGAGGCAGTTTAGTGCAGGCACTGGCGCTGCTAGCAGCGCTGTGGACAGGTGGGTCTCAGGGGTGAGGCTGGTCAGAAAAAGGCACGGCACGTCTCCATTCACAGTTCAGTCAGCCCGTGCCTGGGGAGCCTGTGGGGACAGTCCCACAGCTCTGCTCTTGGCTGCTGTGGTCTGAAATCACAGCAAACAGGTGTTGGGTGTAGTGGATGCCTGTGACATACCAGTGGCTTGAACCTGCAAATCTTTTCTCCACCATCTTCTCTAGCATGCCGGAAGGTGGGAGTGCTCAGGGCCAAATCCTGCCTTCTCTGTCTCCTTGCTGAGTTTCTCCTTTCCATCAGTCTTTTTAAATCCTTCTCAGCTCAGCCCAACACTACCTAGTAACTCCAACTGACTGAATGAGGGCTCTGCCTCTGTAAAAGCAGCATAGCTGGGTGGTCTTGAACTATCTGAAGGACCATTATTGTCCTTATGTTTTCCTTCAGGATTAATTAATTTGTTGCCTTGCTCATCAGGAGTTAGCTAAAATCCTGGCTTTAAACCACACCTTGATCTTACATGTCCTACTCCTGAGACCCTGTTCTATGGAACTCATGGAGCAGAGCAAAAGGGAAGAGCTGGGGACAAAAGACTTTTATAGACCTGCAAGAGAAGGGGCATCTCTCTGTCTGCACAGAGGACTCAGGTGTTCAAGGCCAGGTTGGATTGGGCTTTGAACAACCTTGTCTGGTTGAAGATGTCCATACCTGTGGCCAGGGGGTTGAACTGGATGATGTTTTTCTTAACAGCAGGTGAGTCTTATAGGGGGGAACACAATCCCTTACCAGGATGGGCATCAGAAGAAGGAACTGCAGCACAGTGCCATGATGGGAGCAAGACAAATATTTG
The DNA here is from genome assembly GCA_013397815.1 of Aleadryas rufinucha. Classification (NCBI taxonomy): domain Eukaryota; kingdom Metazoa; phylum Chordata; class Aves; order Passeriformes; genus Aleadryas; species Aleadryas rufinucha. Next base: position 61,671 of record VZTH01003434.1, on the reverse strand, counting down.
TCAAGTAATTTTCTATTGACAGTGCTCTGCTTCATCTAATTTTAATTAGACCAGAGAGCCTGAAGGATGCATATACTACCAACTATATCAACAACAACTGGCAGTATAGGACTGAGTCCATGTGAAGTTTTTCTCCTGTTTTCAGTCAATTTTCTCCAGTCAGTTTGTATAGATGCATCTCTGTTTTTTCACAGAAGTACCCTAAAGTTGGTCTTTCATCTTAGCCCTGCACAGTGTTGCCCATACTATTGTCTTTCTCTTGCCATGGCATATTATCCATGTGAAAAGTGTTTGAAACAGAAAATTATGCACCTGGACTAAATGATTAGTAAGCATAAATCTAGAAAGCTTCCAGAAACAAGATCTTAAGGAGGTATAAATCAACATTACATACATACACTGTGCAATGATAGAATTATTTGTCCCACCAATACAGCTAAAGCAAGATCAGTAAATATAAAAAACGGTTATCCCATTCCTACTCAATGTTAGTAACAGAAGAAATTAATTGACTAATTCAGGGTAAAGTCCAAGTCTCAGAAAGGTGTTTCTAGCCACTAGAGCTTTACTGTCCATATTGTCAAAAATTACCCTCTGCAGGCTCTTTCCACCTCAGATTTCGTCATTACTAATAACGCTTTTTGGCTAACAATGCTTTTTGGGGTGTGTGGAGAGAGCAGGGCTGTGCAAGCCAGACCTGAACCTGGCTCTGGTCCCTATTACTGCAACAGTACTGTAACTGTGCTAAGGGGAGTCATCTCTTCCCTTCATCAGTAGCCAGGACTCAGAGAAACAGAGAGAGGCAGAGAGCGAAGGTGCTGTTTTATAGCAAGCCTTTTCTGAGCTTGAGAGCTCACTGTGCTATTATTTTCCCTTTTTCCCTCATTTCAGGCCTTTTTTGTGTTTCATGTTTGGCCCTCGGCAGGCTGAGAGACGTGCTGACAAGTTGTAACTCTCACTCGGCTTGGCGAGGGCTTTGTTCTCTGCGTGCGTGGCACAGACTCGCTTCCTCTTTCGAAATGTGACAGCGAGCGATAACACTGACACAGAGAGCCAGCGCCTGGGCTCGGCACGCTCCCCGTGCTAAAGACCCTCTTCAGTGATCTGCAGCATCAGTCAGGAAGCAAAGATGGGCATTGCACAGGGAAAAATATAGTAGTGGTAAACTCCTCCTTTCTCCCCAAGCCCCCTTAACCCCAGGCTAGTCAGAGGCTCACACGCCTGATTGTTCAAAATGGATTTGTAGGGGTCTGGTCTCTCCCTGTCTGTACCAGAGATACCCACAGAGCTGCCCCAGGGGGCTGAACCACTGTGCTGGAGCCATCCTGCTGCTGCCCTGCAGCCATCCCCATAGGCTGTGTTTTGGCTAAAATGTGTGTCCTGGTGAGGGGCCAACTCTTACTACGAGGACAACAGGCAGAGCAACCCACAGCATCATGGTTTGCTTTGATGTGCATCCTCTTGTGACAAGAGCCTGTCTCTGACTTCTCGCTTTAATGTGTTTGGCATCGCGTTCAAATTAGAAAAGTTTCGGAGAAAAGTGCAGCCTCTCTCCAGGTGATTAAAGTGCTCTTTAGTATATAGGCTATTTTCCCAGAAAAGATACTTCCACAAAGGCCCAAGTCTCTTGGAGCTCTCTCAGGCAAGGGTGAGCACAACTTTTCAAGCCTGGCACTTAGAGGCATGTGTTTCATTTAGACAGGTTTTTAAAAAACTATTACAGTTTTAAAAAGATGAATGCCAGGCTCGGATGAGTTTTCTGGAGTACTCTCTCCATCAGTGCCACCTCCTAAAAAATCATCTTTGTCCTCCAGGTTCCTTGCTTATATAGCAAGAGTTCTCGCTAGATGGTTTTGCCCACCACCACGCTGGGAGATAACGCTGTCTTCCTCAGCCGTGCTAACCACTTTTCTAGGTCATTGCCTAGGTATTTTCTAGGTTGCTGTCTTATGAAATATAACCCCTCGTTCTTTAGGCCTGTTTTGTAGCCCTATTCCTCCCTGAGTCAACTTAGATTTGGTTCTGCAGAAACACGCACATAATGTCTTAGCCAGCTGGAGCTCGTTCAGAGTGACCTAAGTGACTTAGATGACTCTGTATCAGAGTTCTGTCCTTACAATTTTCCATTTTGTGTTATCCCCAGATTTTATCAGCCTGGATATTTAATTCCACATCATTCATGACAATGCTGACTAGCGTCAGAGCTCGCTACTGATCCGTGTAGAACCCTGCTACAAATACCCTCACTCTATCACTCTTTCTCTTTGACAACTGCATTTTGAGATTTGTCCATTACCCACTTCTTAATCCATTTAATGTACACTCTCTTGAACACTGTGCTCAGCAAGAACTACGAGGAAGTTCCAATTCTAGAGAACCTTTGCAGCTCAAGATAACTTATACTGATAAGGAAAACTCAATCAGTCAGTTTTGCCATGGGGAAGATAGGATCTCAAAGACGCATAGCCCCTCTCCTTCCTCCCCTTGCCTCTGGCATTGTTCCTCCTCCCAGCTTGAACAGCAGGACTTCACCTCTGCTGCAGCACCATTCTCTAACAATAGCATTTAAGGAATACTGTATTTTCCTTTCTCCAGATATTGTTATAAAAGTTGGGCACAGACCTCAGTTATTGCTGTTCTTTGCTCTTGGTTATTGCAGCTTATTTTTAATGGCTGGTTCACTGTCAGGTTGTGTTTGCTATGAGAGTGTAGATGTTATCTTTGCAAATACAGTGACTGAACTATCCCGAGAAGGACCCTGTTCTTCTTTATTATATTCTTGCCACTAGTATGTCTGCAGGACCCTGGGATTAAATACCCGCTACAAGCTACTCCCACAGAGATTGTGAGAGCTGGAGAGACCAGCAAATAGAGCAAACCAAAGTCATAATTCCTAAGAGTGTTTCATGCAAAGGGAAACACAGGACAGTTTTTTCCTTTCCACACCTCAACATCTTTTTTCCTTGGAGCAAAAGTAATTGTATTGTACGCACTCAGAGACTTCCCTGCACAGTGAAGCAATGTAAAGGCAATAGGGCTCTTATCATTCAGCTTCCCTGAACACTTCTCTGAGCTGGAAACAAAGCCCAGGTCCCAGTTGGGATGACATTTATTTAGCATATGTAATATTAACCAAAAGATGTCAGGGAACATGCATTGAACCCTGCTTTGTCTTTCACCATTTAACTATTGGCTTGCCCTGTCTCATTTTTGACCTGTTCCAGATGCCAGGAAGATCTAGCCCTGAGTGATTTGGTGGTCCTTGGTCTTACAGGCAGCTTTTAGACCTGTCTTTTTTCAGGTAGTAGCTCACACCTTGTCTAAGTGGAAGTTAGGACCCAGAGAGCAGTAGCTTGAAGGATTTGATGCAGGCTTTCCTGAATTTTAACAAAAACACTGAGAGTTTGCCCATCAATAACCCACTCATGAGCAAGATACAACAGTTTGTCCCCAGCTCCCTAAGGAGTCACCTTACGTTCAAGAGACAGCATTTTATCTCCCTGTTTTTGCTGTTAGATGTGAGAGTAGTTCTGGGCAAATCTCTTTGTTTTTGTCTTTTTCATCTCTTCACCTGCATTCCGGGGGAATTTTGGCCTTGGTTGTTTTGGTACTCAATTCTGAAAGAACATGCTACCACAGAAATAATAGCAGAGACTTAACCAAGGTCTCACACAATCATTCAAACACTGCCCAAGTAACAGTAGGTGGTGGGGTTGGCCCTGGTTCAAGCTAGGGGTGACTGAGACTCAGTAAAGTTAAACAGACACACAACCTGGAATAGTCTCTGGGAATTGTGAGCACTTCCCTTGCAGCACAACCCCGCAGAAAGCATGATCCTTTTCTCTGGACTTTTCTATAGCATTTTTCAGAAGACTAGTCCATAATCCTGACTTCAGAGAGCTTTGCACAGGCTGCCTAAATTATATTAAAGTGCAAGATTTGTAGTTCAGTTCACCCAGAAAAATCGTATGTCTGCGTGTTTGCATATGGATGCGTGCAGCGTGTGGGAGTGATTCTCTAAATAGGAGGCGAAGTGCCTATCACAGAGAATAGACCTTAAAAGGGTTTTCTGAGCTGTAAGTGAGAAACCAAAGCTGGGAAGAAAAAAATAAAGCAAAAAGACAACCTTACCACTACCACCAGCAACTCAAATTAAAAAGCAATTGTGTGTGTAAGGAAAAGGAAGATTTGGAAATACAGGGATAAATGACATTTGTTGTGAAAGCCTCCCCCACTCCTGTCCCCAAGTGATAAGGACATGAGCTGGATGACAAGGGAACTTCAGGTTGGATTCAGGAGAAAGAAATATTTTCAGGTCAAGCTTCATTTGATGTTGGCTTGAGTTCCTCCATCAACTGACATTGGGCAAAGGTGCCACTGTCGTCACTTCCCAAACCTCTATGTCCCCACATCTTGATGGATACATGGACAAATGTCCATGGGCAGGTGGCCCTTTCATGCCTTACCCTCCAGGAAACACTACCACCAAAATGCCACCCCTCCTCTGATTTTTGTGTGGTTCAGGGATGTGATGGCATGTCCCTCCCAAGATCCTAGCACTGCCTCCAAGGAGCAAACGTTCAGGAGGACTTGGGAAAGAAGAGAAATTGCTTTTCTCCGGGGGAACATGTGTGACCCAGGGTCCTGGCACTGTCCAGGTTCACTTTATGTAGAAGCAGGGAGCCAGGCAGGCAGTGCTGCCAACTCCTGGGCATCTGAGGGAGCTGGCACTTGTCAGCAATGCTGATACAAGTGAGAGGGACCCAACCCAAAGGTGTGCCAGCAAGAGTGGTGGGTGCCTAGCACAGGCAGAGGGAAACCAGATGAAGTGTTTGAAATGCCAAAGGGAGTGTGAGAGAGTGTATTTCCCTTTTCTGTGGTGGAGTTGTGGTCATTGCCTCATCTCCATTCCCATCACCCTGTGAGTCCTCAGAAATCTCTGCCTGGTGCCAGATCCAGCTCAGCACTGAGCGCTGTCTTGGAGGTGTTGAAGGGCTGGCAGGATGGGGACTGCTGCTGATTTACTTCCTCACTGCTGTTTGGGCAAGCAGCAAGGTAGGAAAGGGGGGATGATTGAAAGGAGTGGGGAGAGACGACGAAAGGGGGAAGAAAAGATAATAAGAAAGCCCCCACTGCCCTCTGCCATCGTGCTGTTCACTAGAAGACTCCCTACAGAATTACGCTGTCGTCTTGCAGGAAAGCATGTAATAACTGAAAATACAGTGTCAAAAGGAATTTTTCAGGCTTTGACAGCTCATAAATTACAGTTCGTTGACTTCTTCCTGTGTCTAGATTTAAATTAATAGGCAAGCAGATATATATTTCTTTTGCTCCTTTCTCCTGAGCAGTAGCAGTTGTGGAAGTGACGCGGTTTCTCGCGTCTCTATCTCCCCTTTCCCTCCCTCCCTTCCTTACAATCAGTGTCACCCTGATGCAGGTCAGACCCTGCTCTCAAACCCCAAGGTATGGCACAGCAGTCCTCCCAACACTCCCTCTCCCTGGCACACAAGTAAGAATGCAAAGGCAAAAAAATTCACTGTTCCCTACAGCAAATGGTCTCTTTTCAACATCACACCGTTTCAGAGAAGATATTTGGTGGGAAATGGTCATAGGCAGTAAAGGTCAGAGATGCTCAAGTGAGTCGGTCATGGCTGCGGTATCCAAAGTGAAAGCAAGCAAAAAAGAATAGGCCTGCCTTCTAAATAAATCAAAGTGAGATGAGACGGCCACCGATGAACAAATGTTTATTGCCCTTTCCATGGAAATGTAGGTGCTCACCTATAGTGAGAATAATGGTGACTGTGTAGATGGATGGATGGATGGATGGATGGATGGACAGTTGAATGTAATAGCAAACAGACTAGACAGGAGATCATTGCTCCAGAAGCTACTCATGCTCTTAAAGGGATTACACTCTGCCTTCCTTGAATCTTTGGATGCAATGTTAGCCTGCATAGTAAGCCTGCTGGTCTGAGCTGAGCAGCTCCAGTATTTTGCTGCTGGGAGAAATGATCCAGGAAGATGGAAGCCTGCACACCACTCACGGTGCCCTGGAGAACAGGAATGCTCAGAAGTGGAGTTGTTTGGTGGTATATCAAAGCACGGTGGGGAGCTGTTATGCTGCAGAGGACCCCTCGTTCTTTTGTATGGTGACGCATTTATGAGATTGGAGCAGGACAACCTGAGGTCTGTCTGTGATGTTGCTCTGCAGGTGCAAGGAGCTCAGCCTGCATCAGTGATGGCTGTGAAATTCCTAGGAGGGTAGTGCAACACGTAGGTAGTGCAACACGTAGGTAGTGAAATGCGTCAAGTGCTTTTGGGTCCTGCAGTTTGAAAAGGTCTCATGTTAAAAAGGGGTTATTAATAGTATTAATGGTTCCTGCTACAAGTTGTAGTCTGTAGCTGCCTAAGAAGCTGGGGTGAATACTGGGATGTGCTTGGCAGCTCCTGGGAAAGAGCAGTTCAGGACACGACTGTTTTTTGGGAGGGCGGCAATGACTCAGAGCTGGGAGTCGAACATTTTCCTCACTTGCCATAGTAACACAAAGAAAGGGAGTGAAAAGTGCAGAGCCAGAAGGAACATGGGTCCTGGCAGCCCTGACGGAGGTGTGTGAAGGGACGAGTGTGACAATCACACATTTGAATCATCTGAAAGGTCTTGGTGCTCTCACCACTGGCTGCGTTCGCACAGGCGCTGAGGGGTGGTCACGTCCCTCTGAGGAGGCAGCTCCTTGTGAAGCACTGTAGGTTCAGTCACCTCTTGGCTCAGCATTCCCTGTGGGATGCCCTTTGCAGTGGGGCTTGGGGGACTCAGGAGGTGGAAAGGGGACTGAGGGGCTCTGGGGCCTCGAGCTGAGCACAGGAATGGAACAATAGGAGACCCAGCAGTCCCAGGTGTTTGCCCTGCAGGGAGCTCTCCTGTGCAGTGGCACAGAGATGTTTTTTATTGACCGACTCCATTATGAAGTGACCACTCACAGTGGTATTAGGAGAGATCTCCAGGTACTTCCAGTATCAGCTCAAGTGCAATGACTACAACAACACAGGAGGGACAGAAACCCAATTTCAGCTCATGCAGGAGAGAAATAACCTATTTAGTGCCTAAGGTTTCTCATTCTGCAGTTACTAAAGGCCCGAGTTTGACTCTTTAGAGGGGGCTGCTGTTTGGCTATGCTGATCTCTTGAATGGGGAAAGTTCTGGCACTAGGTGCTTATTAGCTGTGACTCAGTTCAAGAAAGGCTGTTCTGAGGAAGTCACTTATTTGCAATGCCTCATTCAGAGGGGTATGGAATACCCCAGCAGTGGTGATCCTGCTTAGGGAGGTGTGGGGTGGGTGGGTGAGAATAGTGTTGCCATTTGCAGTTTAGGTGACAATTTGTGCAGCGATGGATAACTATCAGTCTCTCTCACAGTCTGACACATACCTGTATCAGCACTATTTCAAATGGAGTTACTATAAAAAGAGTGTAAATTAGTCCCAAATAAGAAAATGAATTCTTTAACAGATTTTCACAAACCCACGGAAAGCACTTTTCCATGGCTCCCAGATCGCCATGGACCACAGCAGTGTAGAACTGGTTTCAGCCCATGGACACCACCACCAAGGAGATTACAGAAGCCTATGCCAGTTTGTCCTAATTTCATCTCCTGTTTCCCACCAGCTCTTGCTTCTACCCCTTCACTAGGTCTGTTTAATCTTCCCCTACAGCCTTCCCAGCCATACTCTGATGAATACTTGTTGCAATCCCCAGCTTTATGATTTGCAAAACAGCATTTTGCAGAGGATGCAAAGGCAGGAGTGACAGAGAAATAAGGCAACATTTCAATCCATTTATCAAAGTCCTTGAATTTCCCGTTTCAAGGAAACAATCAGAAATAGGGAGCATAAAAATTGAATATGAAATCCAGGGCATTTTAAATAAATGGAAAGGTTAACAACAAAGCCAGTTCTCCTTGATGATAATAAAATAAAATCAGTCCTGAGACCTGTTGATCTTGAATGGATCTTGTTTATTAGGAAGAAGTAATTGAATGTACTGATAGAAGAAAAGCATAGAAATATAATGTTTATTAATTTCCTGTTTTTGCTGTATTAACTGGATGCTTGGTTTTGCAAAATGCAAAAAATGGGTCCAGTATGCTGTAGTCAAGAGACACCCATTCAAACACACTCAGTGGGCCAGTCTACATTAAACCATGCGCTGTTGGGCTGTATTCCCATGGAAAAGGCATCATTAGCCACAAATTAACCACCCCAGCTTCACCTGGAGATGGGAACAGGTAATGCATCCACCAGGCAGGAACCTCACAACTAGGCTTGGGATCTAAGAAGTCACGGTCACCGATTTACTGCTGCCCATTTGACTGTCTCCTGGCTAAGGAGAAGTTGTTTTCGTGATAGTTGTCTGGCATAATTATTTTCAGGCATAGAAATATTTAAATAATGAAGCTCAGAGGTGTGATTTTTGAGCTGAGATCTCATCTATTTAGGTGTTTACAGCGCAAGTGTCACAATGATGTCTCATCTTCAGGCTCAATGAACCAGAGAGACCTTTGAGAGGTCATATTCTCTGATGTCTGTGAAATCTGTGAGGTTTGCTGTGTCTTAGTCTAGAAAGTTTGATGCAGTCTCTTCTAAGGAAAATGGTGCTCAACAATAAGGCCATGGGTCCTATCTCCTGCTCAATAAATGTCACATCTCCAAGATAAAATGAGGAATAGATGGCGCAAGCCCAGACCTCTCTGGGAGAGGGAACTGGTTAAATGCAAGGCAGACAATTAATTTCCTACTAGGGAATTTGCAAAGCAGCCTATGAAGAATGTGGTCTATTTCAGGAATGGTTGAGTTACAAACTTTCTTGGGCTGTGTAGCAAATCTCAGGTGCTTTTTAAATTGTTTCTCTGTAATTTTGATCACTCAGAGCTGAGTGTCACTGCTTTTTTCACTGTCTCAAGTGTCACCACTTTTTTCACTGTCTCCAACACTGATTTTCAGGAGCGTCACAGCTACTTAGAATCATGTTTCTCTTTCTTTTCATTTATATATCCTTCTCCTAATTTCCCTTGCTAACCTGCACCACTAACATATTTCCCCCCCTTGCTGCCAGTGTTGGAGGTGGTGGTGGCTGTGCTCTGTTCCTGCAAGAGGGGATGATGATGTCTTCAGTATCACAACTGACCATGTCCACCTGTGACAGCCTCGGACAGGCAGCTGGAAAATGAAAGAGTGGAGGAGCCTGTACTCCTGTCTACCCTTTGGTTTCAGGTCCTCTGGGTCAGGTCCACAGGAGACTGTGGGGTAGCTTACACTGCCTGTCTCGTGACTAAGCAGAGAACTGCTATGCCCAGGGTGCACAGTCTGACATCTCTCACCATCATGAAATGTACTAATTGGGGTTTTTTTGTGTGCATTTTTTTATTTAATGGTACTCTAGGACACTGAACCTGCATTATGATCAGAGGCTGATGAGTTAAGGATATGGGGAATTAGGCTCAGCTGGGCTTCTCTGCCATGGGCTACAATAGCTTATTATAGCCTGTACAGTATTTCCAGCAAAATGCTTTGAAATCGCAGAGCACCTTCTGTGTGAGGGACAGGGAACTCTTTACCATCAAGGAGGCAATGTGGGAAAGAAAGCAGGAAGCTTTTAACCCCTGTCAGTCATCTGTCTGCTTCTCAAACCAAGGCCCAGAAAATCTCCCCGTCTAGCTGATGGGATGCCTTTGCCATGACATCGTCCTGACAGCTCCACTCTCCCGCCCTCTCCCCTGCCCCCACACTGAAACACCCGTTTTCATGTGCTTATGAGTGTGTACTTGTGTGTGTGCAGTGTGTGTGTGCATTTAAACACAAGCAATTTGAGTAAAATCTGGCACCACCTACTCAGCATCCCTTGGATAACCAAATTAAAAAACCCCAAACAAACAATGACCCGAAGATTTCCCCCTACTGAGGTCCTAACCTTAATGCCTACCCTAATTCTGACCCCCTACTTTCCCTGCCCTGCATTGCAGAACAAGTTGCTTGCCTTGGCAAGCAGTGCAAAGGAGTTTTCAGTGCTAGATTTTGTTCCACAAGGACTGGCTGTTTCTGGGACTTGGGAAGAGACAAAATATCTATCACGCAGGATGAAAGCCAATGTCTAATTCAGGAAAACTGGCAAGGAACTGGTTTGGTGTAAGGCTATCTTAAAACTGCCTTCTGCTTCTACTAGAGCACCTGGTGCTTTTGAAAGCTTGATTGAAAACAGGCTACCAAATTCAATTTCTGTTTTCTTTATCCAGTGTTGCTCTAACTATTTCACATAATTGCACATATTTATTTCCCCTCTGAGATGCTTCTGCAACCTAACTAAGCACACATGATCTGAAAAGGGATCTGTTACCTGATTCTGTTGGAGGTGATGACTCTGGGGTTCATGCCCAGCAAAGGGCAAGACAGCAATATCTGCATGCCAGGGAAACGTAAAGCCACAAACCTGTGGATGTCATTTGGCAGGAGATGCACAAAAGCAGAGAGTGTAGTAAGGTGTGATTAAGGCAGGAAAAGGAGTACTGGTAAGAAGGAGAGCAAGAAAGGGAAAAATAAAAGAATGAATGTGATGGGGGAATGATTGCACCTCTCAGTCCAACATTTCTCTTTCGGTACAGTGACAAGAGAAATGAAGAAGTGTGTGTCTGATGATGTGGACATATAGAGCCAGGTCAGAGAACAGCTGGTTCTTTCATCCTCCTTTTTTGTGCGCTGGTCCGCTGATTCGGGGTAGGGCTCTGCAGGGCTGAGGGCAAGTCCTGGGCAACAGAAGGAACTCCTGGGTCTCCCTAAATCTAGTACTCTGTTGGCTGTGCAAAATAGGTGTTACATTCTATTAAGAAAGTATTAGAAAGAAATTCTCAACTGTGAGGATGTTGAGACACTGGCACAGGTGGCCCAGAGATCTTGTGGATGTCCCATCCCTGGCAGTGCCCAAGGACATGTTGGATAGGGCTTGGAGCAACCTAGTGTAGTGGAAGCTGTCCCTGCCCAGGGCAGTGGGGCTGGACTGGAGGATCTTTAAGGCCCATTCCAACATAAAACATTCTGTGTTTCTAATAAACTAGAAAACCTGCCTTCTTTCAAGAAAGTAAAGAATGGGGAGAGTATTTTGAAATGTACTGATTTTCTTTGTTTCTCCTCAATGTCATAGACAGCCCCACTAGGATCCCTGCAGAGAGAATTCAGGGCTTTTAGGGGGGTTCTTGAAGGGCACTGAAGCAACACCTATGCAGCGGGGTCCAAGCACGTGTTTTTATAACCCCACAGCCAGGCTGGGAAGTACGCGAGTGCTGTGAATGGGAAGATGCTCCTATATTTATTGGGAATAGTTTCAGGTGAGCTGCTCATGTAACTCTTGTGCCACATCATCTCACCACAGGCACACGGGCAAAAGCTGCTGCCATCTTTTACAGGCACTGGAGGGGTTTGTGTGCGCTGCAGCAACGTGATTTCAATCGAACAGATCTGTCCCGTTGTTGCACCGGGTGAAGGCGATTTCCCTCCATGATCTTGGAGGGTCAGAACCAATTAGCACAGTCCTTCCCACCTCCCCTGGGGACAGGATTGGGTGTAATGTAGCCCACAACTGATCTTGCTGTGCAATATCATTGGGGGTGACACAGCTGAGCCCCTGATGAGATGTTTGCTGACATGTGTCAGGAAGGATCACGGCATGCTTCCCTAGGTGCCCACGTGGATTGTGGGTACCACAAAGGAGGCAGGGGGCTTGTAAACATTTTCTAATCTGGCATTTAAGACAAAAAAGAGTGAGCTGAGGCAGAACAAGACAAATTAATGTAGAATGACAACTGCCTCAAGGAAGATCAGATGTCCGGAGAAAATCAAAAGAATCCTTCTCTCAAGACCCCAGTGTAAATCTATACATCTCTATCTATCTAAACATACATATGTAGGTCTGTGTGTACATGTGCACATTAAGGCAGATGGTCAGCTGGTGCTAAAGAGTAGAAGTCCACTGAATTAGGGAAAGTATGTGAAGATGCTTAAGCAGGCATTACCTGTTTGCTTCCTTGGTTGAATGCTTTGACTTTTCTGTGTATAGGTGAGCATGTGCAAATATTCTGTTCACTCACTTATCGATCTGAGATACAAAATTTTTTCAAAGGTGCTTAGAATGGGCAGAAATTAGGAAGAAAACTCGTGTGTATTTTGGATGTGGCAGCTATCTGGAGACGTATATATAAGCATGGCGTGATGGAAGAATTGACTTATGTGATTCATGGGGCTTTGACTGCATGTCAGAGAGAGAAATTAAGGAAGAAACCTTTCACTGAATAGCTTCTTGGCTTTGAATTCCTAAAACTGAAGAATTGCTTTAAAATAAAGGAGGTGGAAATACCACAGTTTGAGAACCTTAGACACAATATGACTAACATGCGCAATCCTGGAACAGCTGAAATAGGCAGAGATAAGAACTGGTGAGTGTATGTGAGTTTCGTATCATCAAAACCTGCTGTTCTTTTAAGTTGATTTACAAACACTGAGATGCTTACAGACTACTCAGCACTGCAGAAGCCATCGTTGTCTAACTGTAAGAAATGTGGCACTCTCAGCATATCTGCCTGCATCAAATAATTCAGTATTCATCCTCTTAATGAAACCACGCTTCTGAGGTGAGATTTAAATTGCAGGTTAAAATATCCACATTTTTTACCTACAGGTAGTCTGGCCTTTTAGGCTGCCAATGCAGTGGAGGGATTGTTGTACAGTCAGGGGATCTCAGTGCACAGCTCCATTTACCCTGCAGTGGACACGTACATTTGGTCAGCTGCACTGATCTCTGTTACCTAAGAAAGGTCAGGCAAGCTGCTCTAAGTCAGTGCCCACCTCTTTACAATGAGTATGAAGGAAATTCAAACAACTACTTTAGATTTAACCATTAATGTTCAGATGGGTAAATTTAGGAGAGAACAATCCTGCCCATAGCACATAAAATAAACACACATAATCCTCAGTCTCTCACTGTGCCTCCATGTATCTTCTTTCTGGATCATGTGCATCACAGCTTATCTGACTGATCACAAACAATCAGTGCAGCTGGAATAGCCAATATCAAATAAACACAGGGATGTTCTTTGTGATGATATCTACAGAGGCAAAAAAAAAAAGTTTCCTAATAATGACCTAAAATTACTGTTTGATGAACCCATAATCTGCTTGCACATGGAGCATGATGGAAGAACAAGTCAAAAGGAATGGGAAAAAACTATTATTTTCAAAGTATCACACCATTAACACAATATATTACTGCTACCTGCAAAACAACTTTCTTAGACAAAGAACAAAAGCACTATAAAATGTAGTGATATCTGGCAAGACACTGCAGCTCCTGAGGTTTCAAGGTATTTTAGAGAATTAATATTTTGCACATATGCAGCAGGTTTCACCTGAAGATCTCAAAGCACTTTGTAAATATATATGCATTAATTAATCTTCACAGCAGCTCTATGAAATAAGCACTGTAAATATAATTATCTTGATTTTACAGATGGTTAACTTGAGACTCAGAGCACTGAAATAACTCCCCCAAGTTCACACCATGAATCAGCAGCACTGTAGTGACTGGCATCCAGTGGTTCCACTGCCACTTCTCTTTGCTAACCCAGATGACAAAAGTCCCTTTGCTTAGGGTAGCAATAGGCTCCACACAGAGAAAGGAGCTGCTCTGGGACTTCACACTTTCTAGTTGGCAAAGCATTTCCCGCCCTTCGAATCAGGGACATGATAAATGCACACAGTGTTATTTATTATTAATATGCTCATTAGCATCTGCATCATTACCACAGGAGGAATGTTATCGATGGTGTTGGTGAGCAGGTCAGATCCTGCCCCAGTATTGAACATGGCCAGTTCTGGTGGCTTTTTGCTGCTTAAAAGGACGATTTCCTTAATAAGCAGTTCTTAAGAAGGCACAGGCAGCAATCATGCTTCCTGCACATCTTTCGTCTTCATTTAGTGTGACATTCCTGTTGTATCTCGTAAATAAACTGTGGTTATCCCCACCGGGGAGAGGCACAGTTTGATATAATGTCAGCTTGAGCTAAAACTGAGGAAGCTGAGCCTGCCGTGAAGGGGAGGGTCTCTCAAGCGCCCACATCTGAAATCTTCAGCCTATTCTTACCTTGTTGAAAAGTCAACCTGCCAGCATGTAAATGGCAGTGAACAAAAAAGGGACGACATATGGCAAACACAGGCAGTAGTCAGGGGTAATGCCTGTGTATGGAGGAGGCATTTGGGCTGTCAGTGCTGAGGGGCATCTGCAGGGGCACCTGGTAGCCCTCTTTCTCCTTAAAGTAATGGAGGTGTTTCACAGGGTAAGTGACACATTTTCAAAGCATTTAAAGTGGAAATTATTTACTGTTTTCATCTAAACTAGATTCCTTAGTGCCATTCCATTAAATTTTGTTCTGTTTGGATTTGTTCTTTACATGGAGCCCATCTCCGTGTGGTACCTTTGTTTATGGCAGTCTGCTTCAACAGTGCATCTTGATTTTTATTTTTGGTGAAAATGATCTCTCTCTATATATATATATTATAACATTTTGTCTTACTGCCCTGGGATTTGAAAAGGTATTTTTACTCAGTAAGATCCCAGCTTTGTCCCATCAAAACTGTGCTGGGTCTGGATGCCTGTCTGGGAATCCTGTAGGTTCATACTCTTTCAGACTCTTCCCAGTACATTCATGTCAAATGGTATTAGACCTCACCAGTTTCCCCTAGTAATGGTAGCTCAACCTCCATTAGAATGTTTTAATATTCTCTTTTCTGATGTGACAGAGAACAAGATAACAAAGCATCCCCCCAAGCTACAGAGACAGTAATTTGGTCTGGTGATGGTCATCACAGGAGCATTTTAGGCTGATGTCGGAGGCCACAGACAGTTCCCACTTCACTACAGGAAGGCATCTCCCCTGCAGCTTAGAGACAGCTGGATGTCAGATGTTCCCCAAGGTCACTTGTGCAGGGGTCTGTGGTCACCCTTGTCCCCATACAGACACTTGGCCCTTCTTGGGTGAGTCAGTGGGGTAGAACCTGTCAGCCTACATTTCCTCCTGGGCTTCTAAGCCTGACTGAGAAGACACTCAGCTTTATTGTGAAGGTTAGGATATGTCCTCCTTTCTTGCAAAATCTTGGCTGAGGAAATCAGCTGTGTGGGTGGCAAGCCCAGAGGACACAGGATTGTGAGCGTAATTCAAAGCCAAATCCTGCCCTGGGTCTGCATCATGCTGCACTCTTACTGTTTGCAGTCCCAGGCTCTCTGTTTTCCAAAGATGTCATGCTTTCTATTTTATTTTAGTAGAGGCTTAATTTCAGATCCACTGCTCAGCTGTGCCTGCAGGGAGTTCCCAGCTGAGGCCAGTAGCAGGTGTGTGGAGACATCTGAAAGCAGGACATGTCCCTGAGCTGCCCCTCATACACCACTCCTCTGGGGATGGACCTCGAGTACTGGGCATCACAAAGGATCCCTGAAGACAGCTCATGCCAGTTTTACTCACTTATCTTTATGAAAGTACTCTGAGGTGAGAGGGTAAGAGAGAAGAGAGAGAGAAAAGTGAGAGGAGCCTCCAACGACGGGGAGCAATGTCCACAAACTGTCTGAAGCATCACTTGATTGGTTCCCTGACATTTTTTTCCCCAAGTTTGAAAGATACCCTGAGGTGGATTGCCATATCTGCATAGATTTATTTATAAAGGGGAGGTTGTTCTACTGCGCATATGCCTATTAATTACCACATTGTTACAGGCACCTGGGGAGTCCACAAAGGACTCAAAGAATAAAAAAAAGGATAATGTAAAAAAATGTACAAACAACAAAAGCCATATTGCATTTCCTGTGAAGTCCTGAAATAAAGATTTCTCAAAAAGGAGGCTCAGAGGAAAGCTAACACTCAAATACAGCTCTTGGTGTAACAGACAACCCCAGATCTGCATCCTAATATAATTACCATCTTTTTTTACGTGTGGTCCTTCAATTACCTTAACATCATTCCATTTTATTGCAAATACTGCTTGTGTACAGAAGCCTGAAAACTGAAAAAGGGAAGAGAAACAAAACTGAAAACCCACCTCCTCTCCCCAAAAAGCCGTGACTACTATGCACCTTTTCTTAAGAGCAGAGGAATTACCTCACTGTGAGCTGGAACGCTGTTTGGGTGACACAGGCAGAGCCTGCCATCCCTAGAACTGGCATTTCTCACCAGCTGTTAAAAACAAGTTGTTTCTGGACTGCTTGGCATATGGCAAAGGTGCCACAGGACCTTCTGAAAACCTGGTGCTCTTTGTCTCGCGGCTCTCACTTATGACTGGAGGTGGCTTTAACTCTGGAAGGTGGAACCAGTTCACCTGTGCTTCCACCCAAACTGGCCTTGGAGATACTTCCCTGCTGCAGGGCTGTACAACAGCGGCTGCACTCCTGCAGTTTGCAGCTCTCTGACAAAGCGTAAAGCACCATGGGTTTGGGATTCTACCTTGAGTGATGACGTCTGGTAAGCTTCACCACCCTGTGCAGCCCGGCTTTTGTCTCTGAAATGGCCGTGCTAGCTACCTCTACCCTTTGGCTGACAGCATTTGGGGAAGTGAAAAGTGACTTCAGTGCTTTGTTTCATGATTGTACAAGTTGTCAGTCTTGAGGTTCTTTGACTAACTTCTGCCTTCTCCAGGGACAAACGGTCCTGCTCAAACACTGAGAAATGCCAATGATGCAAAACCAGATCCTAAACATCCACGTGAACTCAAAAACAGCAGGACAACTCATGGAAGAAAAATCTATTGAAAACTACTGATACAAAGAATGTACCCCTGACTCTGGAAATCCCTGAGCTGCCAATTGCAGGAAGCCAGGAAAGAATATTGCTTTTGCAATTTTCCCTCTGCTTTATGACTGACTAGGCTAGGAGATGGGATATGTGTCAGAATAACTGTTGGTCTGACTGACTACAGTTGTTCCATTTTTTTTCCTGATTTCCTTGGAAAAAGTGAATCCACACTGCTGGGATTCAAGCAAGACTGGTTCCCAGAATGGCACTACTGTTGATTGAGACAGAGGGGAGAACTGGAAGAAAAGAAAGTTTTCTTTTTAACCTTTTTCTCCCAGCAATTGCTTAAAATATTTCCGTGAAGAATACTTGCAGATAAAATGCCCAGCATTCAGAATACACAAAAGTCATAGAAATATGGGCTTCCCAGAAAAAAAGAATCTGGGGGTTATTTGTTTTTTGAAAATGTAAACCCAAAAGTCAAAGCTCTTTTCTGCTGGAAGTGGAAAACAAATAACTAGTTTTAAAGGAATTCTTTGGCTGTGTAAGAACAAAATACCCTGTTTTACAAGTGGGTCTATTTGCAACATGTGCCTGTGAAAAGGAAAGGTTACTACAGGTTTGAAAAAACACTGTTGAACCATTACAGTGTCAACGTGCTAATCTGGATTTGTAACAAGATGTGCTTAAAAGACCAGCAGACAGACAGAAATTTCTCTCTGTGATCACTAAACTCTATGATTCTTTTAATAAACAGAAATTTTGGAGGTAACAACTCCCTCCAAACTCTATAAAAACCCTTCTCGCTTTAAAAGCCCTCAAAATATTCACTAAGTTCTTAAGCACCAGCTCAGAATGGTTTTTTAAAGATACACAAGGATGCTACCAAAACCAATAGCTTAGGGAACTACGCTATTCATTTCTCTACCCCTACACTCCGGTCTTGATTGATTACAGAAAGCTGAGAAGCAGCTATTGCAAAAAGAAAGGTGGTTTAACTCGGGAAGGTGAGCTGAAAGATGAGCAGATAGAGCTCGAGGTGGTTGGACTGATGTTGGATCAGGGAACTGCACAGACGAAACCTGACTTTTGAAGTCAATAACTAGGTACAGCCTTAGCAGTGTAGACAATTACTAAGATAAGATGCAGTTTTACCAATTGTACATCTGTATGTCAAGCAGAACAAATGAAATCCTTGACAGTCTCTTATAGGATACCAATCCAATTTAAAGTGCATGGTACAGGGATGAGAGCAATAGACACAGGTTAAGATAAATCTTTCTGTTTTGCTGTACCTTCCCAGATAATTTATTCAGTCGTTTTATTTATTTTTTCATAGTATGGAAATTTCTGTGCATGCTCCTTCCATAATAACTTTGGGCAAGCATTGCCATAAGAATGGGGATTGACAGATTGAGTCTGCCTTTTGTGATGATTTTTTTTTTTCCTACTCCAAGGAACAACATGCAGTTTGCTGGTAGTCCAAAGCTTTGCTAATTTGGTATTAATTCATACTGATTTGATATTAATCTACACTGAGGATATACTCCCTTGAAAGATGCAACTATTACAGCAAAAGGTTAACTTTGCTGCACAGGCTCACAACACAGATAAGGTCTATGGCTGAAATGCATAGGAGTATTAGAGACAATGAGTTTTTTTCCATCCTTTTTAATTTCAAACTTTGCTTTTCTGCTGACTTCAAGTGGAGAGAGCTGGGAAAAAAACCTGCTAGGCTTAGTATCAATAAAATCACTACAGATTTCATGTGGGAGAAAGTTGTTTCCTGGCTCTGAGTTTACTGTAGCACAAGATATGGTCTAAAAGCAATACCCTAACTGCTAACCATCACTCCAAGGTCTTCATTAGACACAAACTTCGACAGTGCTGTCAAAACCTTAAATTAATCAGTTGGGATCATGACTCCACTGGTGTAAAGCAACATATTATTTTTTGAAATCTGTAGCTCTGCAACAGTTACTGCCACTACAGAAAAGGCTGTGTGTTACTGATGTGTAAAAGCTGCTGTGTGCTACCCCAAAGGAACAGTATTTAAAGAACAACGTGTTATTTTGCATTTTTGCCTCCTATGACCACTTTGTACATTGGAGAACTTGCTTTTTCACAGTGTCATTTTCTACTTCTGTTTCACTAGTGCTTTGAAAAAAACCTCTGTAACTTCTCTTCTCCCTGTCCTCTTTGAGAAAAAGTTAAAAGTCCAAAATATTTTAATAGGAACATAACTGCCTTCCACTTGGATGAAAAACAAGTCCCATTTAGCTTCTTCCAGATGAAAGGACTTTTCCTTTGGAATTACCACATCCCCCTCAACAACCATTAAGTGTTACTGTCATGGAAAGCACAATGGATGCAAGGGGAGACTGGAACAATCAACTCAAAATCAGCCACCCTGCACCAGCTGTGGTCATTTGAGTGACACCAAAGCCTTCTTCTAGCATCCTCCTCAAGGAGCTGCACTAAGCAAAGGTAAGGGGTAGACCCCGCTGATTGCAACCATCAGCTGTGGGTTGGAAGCGGTGTCCCAAGTGCCCAATGCTGGAACCTAACTTTAATGTTTAATTTCGTGTTTAATTTTTAAAATTTGATTTGATCATTATCATAAACATTAAACAATATTTCCTGTTTAAATATGAATAGGCTGCATTATTTGATTGAAATGAGTGTTCAGATGGCTAATGCGTTTTATTATGGCCATAGAATTTTACTGTTATTTCCCCTCCAGCTGCTGCTGTTCCAGGGAACTCAAAGGGATTCAGTTTTCAATAAGATGGGTTCTATTGGATGGCATGGTGTGGTACACAAGCTTGCCAAGAAGAGTCTTTCCCAGCCTGGGGATACTGCTCCTGGTAGTTTTATAAGGCTGATGAGTGGCTGTTATGGTTCAATGTCCATACAGGGACCTTTGAAAGGCTCCTCACCACCTATCACCCCCCTACCTCACATCTCTAATTTGCTTTTGGAATGCCAGCTCCCATCTTTGGTTATCCTGTGATAACATCCTCTATCAGCCAGTAATTGAATTTTGCAGACAAGTGTCTCACTGGTTTCTCCCATGCTGGTCCTTTATGCATAGTAGGAACTCCTTAAAGAGAACTGCAATCTCATCTCAGTTCCCTGAAAATTCTCCAAAACTGGTCCCCCTGTGCTCACGTTTGACTTTGACAACACTGCGGCCGTGTGTGCATTGAAACCACTTCTCCTCTTCCTATGAAATTCATAGTTTTCTCAGCTCTGTTTTCTGGTTTTGTTTTTCTTCTCCTTTACTAATCTTGCATTTTAAAAGTTTGGAGTTGAGCGTGCCTCTAGCTGGTCTTTGTAAAATGTACAGTCCTTCCCCATGACAAGCATTTCTCAGCACTATCTTAATTAGGGTGAGGTGGGAAACAAGAATTCCATTTAGCAGAAAATGTCAAGTTTTCATACATAATTTTTGTTCTGCACCAATGACCTTTAAAATATGGTTGGGCTGACATCCTCACTCTTCCCTCTTGAACACCCATGAGCACAGACATCAGGATAACTCAGCAGCACAGGTGACCTGTGCCATCAGCGTGGATTACACACTGGAGCACTTGCTCCTGCACAAAGTCCATCCTGGAACTCAGAAACCTGTCTAATAAAAATTTTACTGAATCCTCTACTTTTGTCTCCAGAGTAGGAATCACGAAAAATTAGCATTTTTGCCTGAAAAATTACCTCAGTCAGAGCTAATTATCATGTGGATAATAAGTATTTAGGAAAGTTGCTTTCTAGCACAATGCTTCAATACATCCAGGCCAAATGTTGCTGGCAAAGCACAGTGGGTAATGGAACTGGAAATTGGTAACAGTTCTCTTTGATTAAGAAAAGAAGCATTTACAACTTTGTTAAGATGAAGGTTTAGTACAGTTAACCCTTCAGAAGCATTATAATGAGGAAACAACTCCTTACTACAAGATCATTACAAAATTCCATCAGAAGAGATGAACCCACACCTTGTGTTAGGGAGCAAAATTCTAAACATTTACAGACAGGAAAAAACTAATCATAGGTCTTTGAATCCAACATTTCTGTTGAGTGGAATTTCTCCAGCTTAGAGAGCAATAGGTACTTAAGGGAGGTCTTCTTCTCTGACTTTTGCCATCTAGGAATTTACTTAAGACAAGCTGGCCAGACTCTACAGAAAATGTGGGCAGATAGAAATGAACTTCCATAAAGTGATTTATCCTCACCAGTTTTATAAGTGAATGAATGACTGTGTTGGAAAACATCCTTTCTTCTTTATTGATCGCTGAAGCATCTCATACAAACAGCTGAGAATAGCCACCTCAGATTCCTAAGATGGAAGGTATTGCAGATGAACATACTCCACCCTCAAATGACTTGTCCCAAATATTAGAGCAAAAACGAGACCAGCAGTAATAAGCTTTTCTTATTACCACACCCGTGTTCTGCTGTCTGACAAATGGTGACCTCTGCAGAGGCAATACAGAGAAAAATCTACAATCTACAACATTTCCAATCAAAGATTTTGCAGTATGTTCTCTTCAACACAATCACCATTTCTGATTGCTTTGAAGCCTTATAAAATGTATGCATTTTGGTACATCTGAATTTGTTTCATTCAAAGACAGAAGCAAATTGGAAATGTGCAGAATGAGGGCAGTAGTGTCAGACAGCACTGTGGAGATGACTTACAGTAATCAAAAATGAAAAAGTCTTCTCAGGGTTTGTGGGTCTCTGACAACATGGCACATTCCCCCACTGAATATTCACAATATATTGCCTATCCTCATTTTAAGTGGACTAAGTAACCAGCTACATCTCTTCTCCTTGAGGACCTCACCCACAGTCTGAGGAAATTCACAATGAGGACTTTTCTCCATCGAACTTTTCACACATTTTATAAGTATTATTGGACCTCATGATCTTAAAGGTTTGTTCCAACCTAAATGATTCTACGATTCTACAAAATTCCCTTTTACTTGAATTTTGCACAAAAATAGGTTTCTCCTGCTCCCTTGGAGAGTTTAATTACAGACCTCTAAATTGTCTTTTGCAGAAATTCAAGTGCACAAACACACGTGTTTGCCAGCCATGGAAACTACACACATCCTTATGCAACAGAAGATACTTGCAGCACTAAGGACATATCCTCCTGAGTCTCTGAAGGGACCAGATACTATTAATAAATAGATATGATCTATCACACAAAGGCAGATACCAGAACACTCAGAGCTGTGACGCTCTAAAGGTTTAAAGCAGGTATCCACCCATGAAACTGTGTGCTCCCTGAACAAGATGTGGTCTCTGTAATAGTTGTTACAGCACTGAGATGGATTCCTTGCTGCAGCAGGCTGAACCAGAGAGAATCACTGCAAGTCCTCTCCAGCAGCAAGACAGAGTGTGTAGCACACATGATTGTGGTGTTCCTGTCTTCTATACAGATATTTACAATATGCACTTACATGGTGCTCCACATCAACAAAACCAGGCCTTAATTGTACTTGATAATCGAATCTGCTTCTCCACTCAGGTATTGTACAGCTGGAAATTCAGAATGAATATAACAAACAGGTTCAATTTTTATATATATATATATATATGTATTTTAGTGTTCTCCTTGATTTCCCCCTAAACCCAATGCAAAATACAGCATGTATAAATGATCCAGGAGGCATTCCCAGAGCCAAGATGTTTATATTAATAAAAAATACTGGAAATGGGATTATGTTAATGGAAATCAGTCCCACTTGCATTCTGAAAATATCTTGTGCTCCATCGTATGAGTAATATTTGAAAAAGAACTGCTTTCTCTCTCCCTCTTTCTCTCTCCCTCCTCCCTGCTTTCTCCCTGGGTCTATTACAAGGATTTTAATAGAAAGACATTCAAATTGT
>VZTH01003434.1:968-38936 GCA_013397815.1 Aleadryas rufinucha | reverse complement strand
ACATTCAAATTGTAACACTCAGCAGCCCATGAGAATCAATTATTATTTTTTTTTCAGTTGCTGGTTACCATATTATTTTGTATAATTGTTGATGTCTGTCATCTATATTATCTCACCCAAAAAGCGATCTGTCTCGCTCTCTCTCACTCGCACATGCACACGCACACACCCACCCCCAAAAAATAAGAATAACAATAATAATAAAAAAAAGTCTAAACCCCCTTCATGAATCAGACACAACCTTGAGGGAAGAAAAACAAAAAACAAAAAAGAAAATAATAATAATAATAATAATAATAATAATAATAATAATAATAATAATAATAGTAGAACAGCCCATCTAGCTAATTCATCTGCCCAGTAAATGCATGTGTGTGGTGGATCAGATAGGCTGGATAGCAGGTGATGGGGGTCGGGGCTTTGCACACACTCTGAAAGGGTTTTGATGGTTGCAATTACTCGCCCACGCTTTGACACAGCACACAATGAAAGACTACAATTAGACAACTATTATTTCTAACTGCTGATACCAATGATGTCCACACAAAGGCAGCTCACTTTGTCACTGCATTATTCACGTTGGAGGTACATTTGTGTATGTGAATTTGTGAAGGGTGCCCGTTGCTGTTTGTATTTGTGGCACTGTATAAATTATCTAGATTTATGCACACTGTCTCTGTAAATCTCTGTTTGAGCACACAGCCATGCAGATCGCTCCTCTGCCCCTATCTGCAGACTTGCACACATGGAGAGGCAGCAGTTCCCCTGATCTGCACTCAGAGCCCACAGAAGGACTTACATCGACATTTCTGGGGTTTGGATGAAGCCCTGGATGGGCATGTGGGAGACCGGGATGTGATTTTTGTTCTGAGCTTGTGCCTTTTTGGTCTCTCTGGTTCTTTGCACCACATCTCCCTTGCAGCACTCTGTGCTGAACAGTGGCTTCTGGATATGGTCTTCTTACCAAGAGGTTTACTTCACTGCCAAAAATTAAGACAGAAGATTTCTAAACTGATTTTAAAACACAAACTATAACCTCTGCTCAGCAGACACAACCCAGTGCGCTTGGCAAACGCTTTAAACAGGAACTGTGGAGACTTCTCAAGGCAGAGCACACTGGCCATCATATGCCACTGGAGATTTTGGGATATAACTAAATGTGGAGAGTTATTCCAGAATCATCAGTTTCTAAGAGCTAATATTAATAATGCTTAATAAGAGAAAGTTATTGTTAGCAAGACTATCCAAAGTCGATTAATCTAATTTGGGCTACAGTAGTCTGACTGAAAAAAAGCAACTAGACAGGGAATTAATTAAGAAAAGCTATTCTTTGCTAAATGTATACTATACCCTAATCTGAATGAATGTATCTGTGTAGAGAGCCCTTTCAAGAGCCCTTTCAATTTATTTTATCCTCTGGTAAAAGGGAATTCTAGTCAAATGTTGCCAAAAGCAGTTGAATCACCAGTGGGACAAGGCTCTGTGCTCTGTGCAGGAGTAGAGCTGCAGGATATGCCAGGGCCAGGTTTGGCCCTTGCTCTTGCCTTAGCTGTGTGCACAGCACTACTCACTGTAGATACCAGCAAGATGATCATTGCATGAGTAATATATTGTTAGATTTATACTGACTAACTTAGGTCATGTGAAATCCCAAAGCAAAAGCAAGTTAGCCACAATTTTACAATCAATCATGTTTTTAATTGATTTACTGCTGCATCATCAGGATGAAAACATCCATTGAGCCCTGCAACACACTCATATCTCCTGACAGTAAACATTTATTCATGGAGGTTCTTGGACTGCACTGAGGATTCCTCGCAGGAAAGTCAGTCACAATGAAACGAAATGCAAGTGTACCCATTAATGACCAAATCATAAGGCACAAAATAATAAAAAACAAGAGTAATAAACCTCTCCAGGGAATAGCATCATTGTTAACGAAGCAAGTAATCAATAGACCATCGTTTGAAAGTGATGCTTGTTGCATGACTGCTTAGATGGAGACCTGAGTAACACCAGCATCCCAAAAAATGCATCTTGGAAGTAGATGCTCTGTGAGAATTGTTTTGAAATCACAAAATCTAGGAAATTTAAGAGGTTTTTTGCTGATGGCAAAGATATGCAAATCTACCGATTTTGTCTCCTCTGAAAGGCAGCTCCCAACTTTTTCTAGCCCCTAAAATCCAGGTTGTGATTTATCACAAGGAAATAGCAATTTAGGTAACAAAAGCAATGAAGCTGCAGGAAACTGAGATGCCAGGAAGGTGCTCAGGTGATCCTCTTGTGCCGATATCTGTGCTTCCATCAGTCCTGGTTGTGGTTAGGAGACCGACCAGGGAAAAGCATGAAAATCAGCGAGCAGGGAGTCATGGACAGGGGAGCTGCAAGGAATTGCAGCAGCTCATGCCACTCCCAGAGCTGAGGATCTTACAGCCAGGGGTTTCTCCTCTCATAGGAAGAGAAGGGACAAGGAGGAAAGTTGGGGGTGAAATATCAGCACCGGGTCTCTCTGTCTGCTTGCCTTGCTGGTCTCCTTTCATTGGGGCTGTTTCACCCAGGGAGCCAGCTGTGGAGGCTTCCTAACATGAGTGCATTTGGCCTCAGTCAAGGCAGTTCCTTGTCGTAAGTCTCTGGGGCTTTCTTTGGGGAAGCTGGAGTTGTTAACAGCACGTCTGGCTTTCCCAGCTTTTGGAATGGCCGCATCAGGTAGCAGGTGACAGGGCTTGTCACTGTTTGTACATGTCAAGTGGGGAGCAAGGGAGACCGTGCATCAGAGTTCAGGGCCAGGTAGATGTACTCTGCCTCCTGCCATCTCGTAAACTGTCCAGGCTTCCTTCATCTCCCCAGCGGGGTTTCCAGCCGCAGACATCCCCGAGACCTGACAAAGTGGTGACAGCCCTGCTGCTGGGCCCGTGGATACACAGCAGAGTGGGCAGGGGATTTGCAGGGACTCTTTTGCAGCAGGACAGAATGCAAATAGGGCTCTGGGGGTGCTTGCTTTGAGGCAAAGCAAGCGGCATCCCATAGGGTAGCACCCCACACTGGGGTCCTGCTTCCTACACTGGGTGTTTCCCAACAGCTCCCTGCTTTTACAGTGCCAGGAGAAGAGCTCTGTAAAATGCCTGTCTATCCAGCTAAACAACATGCCTAACTACATGTGAAATGCTTGCTGTGAGTGCCTGATCCATAAGAAGGAAACTTTCCAGCTAAAATTCCCAGCCCCCAAGAAATGAGTCTCTGCTGGGTGGAACTCAACTAGCAAAACCACTCATCCTAAGCACACAAATCCCAGCTGGGATTCACATCTGGGAGCCACATGTCAGCAAGGGCACCCATTCCTCAATCTGACTGTCCAGGACATGTGGTTTCCTGCCTTGGGGAAACCTTTTAGCTTTCCAAGACCTGAGTACAGAAGCTTTGCACAGAAAAAAAGGAACTCCCACAGCTAGTTGTACCTTAGACCTGGAGCAGCTTATGGGCACCACAGGCTGTACCCTAGCATTACACACACTCTTTTAGAGATTATGTCCCAGAACTTAGGGCAGGTTAGTCTTAAATACAAGAGCAGCTCCACTGGCTTTGGTGAGATGGCACAGGATTTAAACTATGCATGTGTTTAAGCACCTGGCATATGAGCCTTTCTCTCTAGTGCACTTCTCTCTCCCCTGGGCTTAATTTCAGCTGCTTCCACTTTATAGTCTGTGGCCTCTGCTGTAAATTCAGACAGCCAGGGAACTAATTTTTAAAAAATATTTTCTGCTTCAAATATTGCAGGTAAAGAGCAGATGAGAATATATATCAGTTAAATGCTTTTTTAAAGGCATATATGACACAACATGACACGACATTGAATTTTAAAATGAAGTACAGTAACAAGGAACCCCCGGCTGGAATTTCCTAAAATATGGCTTTCTTCCTCTAGAACCACTTTTAATTTTAAGTGCTGGCTTTCCTGACCCAGAATAAAGTTACAGGCAATGTTTACTAGCCAGCATAGGAGGGAATTGCTCCCTTATTGCATTCCAAGCATTCAAGCCACTGAAAATCAATATAACGAAGTAGGAAAGAAAGAATAAGAGCATACCCCTCCTCTCCCCCCTCCACATGCACCGACAGACACATCCATAGAGCTGTCTCTCTCCTCCCCACTATGACAGGTAGTGGCCCTCTCTAACCTTAGAGGCTGGCAGTGAAGAAAGATGAAGTTAGTCACATTGTTCCCGAGCAGTAAGTTGTACAGCTAGGTCACCTCCAATTTTTAGCTAGTCAGTCAAGGCTACCTTTCCACGAGCAGTGCACAGCTGCCATTCCCCAACAAATAGTGAAATGATGAGCCCATGTCACGGTGGAGGACACCATCTAAACTCCTGGTATCCCCTTCAGTTTGGTAACATGATGGGAGATGACAGGGACATGAGGTGGGGCTGATGCGAGGCAGGAGTCTCCAAAGCAGGTCTCCTTGTGGAGGCAGCGAGGGGCTGACCTCTGGACTTTTCAGAGACACAGGGAGCTGTGAAGGGGTGGGAGGTCATGTCTGAAAACTGCTACTTCAGGGCTGGAGGAAAGAGGCTGATCACTACTTGACACCAGAGCCTGAAGGCAGACAAGATGCTCGAGGAGCAGCAATGATCCAGAAGATATTTTCCTGACGTCTTGTTTTCTTAGTGCACTCTGGTGCCAAGGTGGGAGGAAGAGGAGAAAAAAGAGGGAAGGAGGAATGACTTACTTGTCGATTCTGCATCAATTGCTAAAGTTTCTGCTGAAATGCTGCACTGCTCTGAAAAGAGGTTGGCTCTTCGGTGACATGGATACTTTTGATTTCTCTGTGGCATGCAGACGTGTTTGTGGCAGAAACAAACCACCCTGTCTGCAGCTTTGTGTTTTATCTAAATGCTGCTCTTCCAACACCAAAGCAGAGGTCCAGTGCAGAAGTGACACTCCCTCCTGTCTCCCCATAGCACAGTCTGACTGCATGCTGTGCTCTTTAAGACAGATTTTGTTTCAGGCTCATGGGGGCCTGAAAGTGCTTTTGACCCTGGAGGCAGTCAGGGCAGGTGTCTTGTGAGCCACAGGGTTAGCAACACTCACCAAGTGCTGAAATTTGTCACCTGTGGGAAGATAATGTAAGCGGCTTTGCCATCCCAGGCATTTTTGTGCCACACAGAGCTTTTCTTCCCCTGGTAATGAAGATAAAGGAGAAGAAAAAGGCACGGCCCTGATTTTCTGGCACTGTGAACTGAAGGCTGATCGAAGATGAAGCCTGTGCAAGATCAGCAAACCCACCCTTATCCTGAGCACCTCCAATCTACTCTTAAAACACATCCCAGGATGTATCTCTAAATGACACAGTCCCTGACAGTCCTTAGAGGCCGGAGCCTTGCCTACCTCCCTGACAACTTTATCACCTCCTTCCCTCCTGCTCACTTTCACTCGTCTTTTGGTGCATGGGGTATTCAGGGTAATGGCTAGTGCCAATGTTACTGGGAATAACACTTGGAGGCTGCTGGAAGGAATCAAGGCCTCTGTCTTCCCAGGCCATCACTGCTTTGCAAGCTCTGGCTCTCACCTTTAATGTGGAGTCAGCTTTCTTGGCACATGGAGGATTCACCCTGTGGGATATTTTGCTGACTTTTCTCTTCACCTTGACTCAGACATGCACAATAGAAATAGCAGCTGTGGACTCCTATGGTTTCAGACCCTGCCCTGTTTCAATTAGAGAGACACGTGGGTTTGCAGAGGAGGTTTTCAAGAAGGACGCATGGGTTTCCTTTTGAGTCTTAAAACAGAGAAAAAAAGAGTTGCACTGAGCTGCCTGTTTCTCCTGAGTCTCCCCAAGTACCAGCACTCAGTGTCCTGCTACCCTCCTTGTCTGATGGGGAGGAGCACAGAGTGTGCCCAGAGTGCGTCACCACCCCGTGACACTGGCCATACTGGCACAAGGCACACCTGCCCTCAGTTTTGGGCCCCTCACGACAAGAAAGGCATTGAGGTGGTGGGGTATATTCAGAGAAAGGAACAGAGCTTGTGAGGGGTCTAGAGCACCAGTCTGATGAGAGGCATCTAAAGGAAGCTGGAGGGGCTCAGTCTGGAGAAAAGGAAGCTCAGGGGGGATCTTCTCACTCTCTACAACTCCTGACAGGATGGTGCAGCCAAGTGAGCATCAGCCTCTTCTCCCAGATTACAAGTAACAGGGCAAGAGAAAATCAAGCTCAAGATGCACCAGGGGAAGTTTAGATCGGATATTGGAAAAATTCTTGACTGAAATGGTGGTCAGGCATTGAAACAGGCTGCCCAGGGCAGTGGTGGAATCACCATCTCCAGAAGTGTTCAAAAGGCATGTGGATGTGGCATTTGGGGACATGGTTTAAAGGTGAACACACTGGTGCTGGGTTAGTTGTTGGTCTAGGTGATCTTAGAGGTTTTTTCCAATCTTAATGATTCTGTGATTCTGTAAAGAGTTACAAATTCCTGTTCCCCAGGCAGAAGGACATGAGGATGACACCAAGGGGTGAAGGGCACTGCTGAGAGAAAGAGAGCTCGGAGAGGCAGAGGGCTTCTCAGCTCCATGTCATCCTACCCTGGCAATCTGGGTAACTCAGTGCAGGCAGGAGCCTGGCTGTTGTGGTGATGAGGTCAGCTCTGTGAACAGCTGGGGATGGGGAGGAGGTGACCCCACAGCAGTGGAAGACAGTCTCCCAAGGCTGCAGGAAAGTGACATCTCCCAGTTACCGTTTCCTAGCCCATGTATATCAGACCTCTTGGTGTGGAACTGGGCAGAAGCTGATTTGGCCCCTAAGCATCTCCTGCTGCTGCAGGAGGTGAGAAATAGGAGGGAGAGCAAAAGATGATGCCTGAGCACCCCATGATGGTCATGTTCACACCTGGAATACTCAGCTTTAGGGTATCCTTGTGTCCTGGACAGTCTCACAGAAGCACCCAGCACAACCTGAGAAGCACTCCGTGATCTAAGGAATGAAACCACTTCGACAGCTTTTCAGAGGTGCTCTTGTTACTGAGCAAGAGTCTTCTCCTGGCCCTGCTCCTCCATCTCTCTCAGTAGGCTGGAGGGAAATAGGATAGATCATCTTCAACATTAAACACCATCCTAGCCCAGAAGAGGGAGGAAGAGAAAGAGATGCTAACTAAAAAGCTGAGGAGCAAGGGCAAGCTCAAAAATCGTTTGAAAAATAAAGAGAATTAATTTTACATTTAGCTATTCTCCTATTTCTTTTTGTCTTTGAAGAATTCATATGAAATTGTTCTAAAAAAAGTCAAGCTAACATCTTGCCTGAGACACTCACCTCTTGGCCCTGGGGAAAGGCTGTGTGCTCTGCAGCCTCCCACGAGGAACGTAACTGGCTACAAGGAGTAGTGCCTGCTAGAGGCTTGTGACAATGATAGGGCTTAGAAACCCATCAGGATTTTTACAGCAATCTCAAGCTGTTTGAGGCCTTGCCCTCTGCTGTCATGTGCACACTTGAGATTTTTTTTCTTTCTTGTTCAATAAATCCCTGGTTTTCTAGACCTCAGGAGTGTACCAAAGTTTGAAAGTGACCCAAGTTCAAGCTAAAGGCTCAGCAGGAGACAAATAAAGGAACCTAAACTCTATTATTAAACGAGTAAAACCTCACGACATCTTTAGGTCTGACTTATATTTTCTGAGTCCTTGAAATTGCTAATAAACACCAAGAAAATGTCTGGAGCTTTGATCCTCTGATAATATTTGGGAATATATTCAGAAATATACTTGTCAACATTTGAAGACTTTAGAAAATTCTCCACCTTTTCGAGTTTGGGCAGCTTGTATACAGGATGGGTTTTGCAAAGTCAGGCTGTGTTTGGTTTGAGTAGCAAGGTTTTGGTAGTGGGGGGCTGCAGGGCTACTTTCTGTGATAAGGTGCCAGAAGCTCCCCTATATCTCACAGAGACAATGCCAGCCAGGTCCAAGATGGACCTACCAGCGGTCAGCAGTGGGCCCCTGTGGTAGCACCTCTGGCACACAGTATTTAAGAGGGAAGGGGGAAAACTGCTGCACAACAGTAGTTGGAGGAAAGGAGTGGCAATGTGTGAGAGGAACAGCCCTGCACACACTCAGGTCATAGAGAAGGAGGGGCAGGAGCTGCTTCAGGCTCTGGAGCTCAGATTCCCCTGCAGCCCCTGGAGCAGCCCATGGTGAGGCAGCTGTGTCCCTGCAGCACAGGGAGGGCATGGGGGAGCACAGATCCACCTGGCAACCCCTGGAGGAACCCAGGCTGGAGCAGGGGGATGTCCAAAGGAAGCTGTGCCTCCGTGGGAAGCCTGTGCTGGAGCAGGATCCTGGCAGGACCTGTGACCCTTTGGGGGACCCACAGTGGTGCAGCCGTTCCTGAAGGAATGATCCCATGAGAGAGATTCATGGTGGGACAGTCTGTTCCTGAAGGACTGACCCTGCAGAGGGGTTCCACACCGAGCAGTTCATGGAGGACTGCCTCCTGTGGGTGTGACCCCACAATGGAGCAGGGGAAGAGTGAGAGGAGTCCAACCCCCATGGGGGACGGAGCAGCAGAGACAACATTCAATGAACTGACCACAGTCAGAAATGGGGAGGGAAGTTAAGCCCAGGATGAAAGGAGGGGTAGGGTGAAGTTGTTTTAAGATTTCACTTTCATTTAGCATTACCCTCTTCTGATTTGACTGGTAATAAATTAATTAAATTTCCCTGTGTTTAGTCTGTTTTGCTTGTGTTGGTAATTAGTGAGTGATCTCCACCCATCTTTATTCAGCCCAGGAGCCTGTTGACATATTTTTTCTCTCCCCTGCCCATCTGAGGACTGGAATGATCGAGTGGCTTGGTTAGCACCGGGTGTCCAGCCAGGGTCAACCCATGACACAGACTTTTAGATGCATGCATTGTTTTTTTATATCTCTAACATGGCGTTAGTAAGAATGAGAAACAGAGGGGTCTCAGGCAGAAAGCTAGCACTGAAGTAAGTTTCCCCCAAGGCACAGCTCTCCTTATTGTTATTACTTCATCTGCTGACCAGTGATTACAAAAGAAAATAATTCTACCACATAGCCTTCAACCCATTTTGCCTCACAATCCATTTTTTGAAATGGCCTAAATAAAATGCATAGTCATGGTCATGCATAACCTTGACCTACAGATATTCAAAATATAGCTCCTACTCAGAATTTGCTCCCTGAAGGGTAGGATAAATTTAACCAAACAGTCCTCCTGACTGAATCTCAGCACAGACCAGCACCCGTTTCACTAAAGATATCATAAGGACCATGTTGTAAAATAAGCATGGCCAAACGTGAACTCGGAAAGTCCATGAAATGACTTTCAGCCTGTAGAAGTATTTTGCACATATTAATTACACTTTAAATCACCTGGCTTAAATAGGAACAGCAGAACTACTTCAAAACTAACTTTGAAGTTTTCCTGCTGTGAGCAGGGGGCTAGACTCTTACATGTTCTCCAGACTTGCTTTCCAACCAAAATGACACAATTTCATGAAAACTGTACAAAGCTGCTGAAACCCAGAAAGTCGATTGATGAGACACTGGAATTTTACAACCACAGGCCATGTTATTGGCTGAGGCTGAGTGTCACAGTCCAGCCTTACTGCTGGCCATCCCCACCCTACAAATGCCACCCAGTGCCCCCAGGACGAGCCTGGGGATGCGAGCTGTGTCTCTGCTGAACAATTGCATCACTTTCAGAGGAAGCAAAAGCGTGAGGCGTTTGAAGGTGTCTCTGTCTGAGCAGATTTGCATGACCAGGTCTGTCAGCAATCACTGTCTCTGGCATGCCTGGGTAGTCAGATGCTCTTCAAAGACTTGTGGTGGGCAGTTTTAGCCATGCATCTTTCCATCTTTTATAGCCACACTCCTTATGTCGGGGCCATTAGCAATATCTCTAAACTCCCTTTCAATCATGTTTTACGGTGCCTGTTCGGAGCATTGAGGTACCTTTTATGGCTGAGATGACACTTTCATTATAAGCTGCTGTTTTCAGTGGTTTATAACTTTCCCCCAAAATTACCTTTGAGGGTTGAAATTTTCTTACGCTTTCTTATTAACAGGCCAGCAGTGAATTTATTTAGAAAGTTGGAAGATAATCTCCACAGCTCTTCTGGAGCTATCAAAACTTCAGGAAAAAAAAAACCAAACCCAAACCAACCAAACTAAAACTATTTTTGATCATTAAAAAGAAAATGTAAACATGCACTTTGAACATCCTGTAACACAGAAAAATGTGATGACCACAGGGTCCAAGAGACACCACTTTATTACCATTAAATTTAGGCAAAGAAAAAAATTAAAGACAATGAGAAATTGTAAAGCACTGAGACACCCTGCAAGCCTAATAGTAAGAGATGGAAAATGTACTTATGTTTATTGGAGGTTGAAGGACCTTTTTTGCTGGCTTCAGCATTTTGAGTTTCCTGAGCTTTGTGCACTGGGCCCTTACTACAGCATCAATAGATGCCTTTCGAATTCATAAGCCAAACGGTCTTTTCCATACAACAAATATGTAAGAAATGCATCTAAGGTATTTATCCACTTCTCTGAAGGTATTTGCTCACTTTTCAGTACATGTGTGTTCCAGATGGTCCTTGATAATGCTTATTGATGCCAATTATTTTCAGACTTTATTTTGGCTGAAGAACAGGAGTCACAGTCTGGGCATATGCTGCTTCCAGTTGCATCTACTTTTCTTTTCAGAGAAAGAAAATGAATATTGTCTCCTTTCCTTCTCACTGCTTAAATCTGTTCTTGGGCTATATTTGCTTGTTTGTGTGACAGAAGCTGTCAATTGAAGACCTGAACAGCAACAGCATGAGGCTGCTGGAGGAGACGGACACCTGCTTTGATGTAAAGTGAGATAATCTTCACAACAAACAGGTAGGTATTAGGCTGCTGCAGATCTACCTGGGCTTCTTTTAGGTGTATATCAAGAGGAAAATAAATATGAAGACAGATTCGGTTTAGATTGTTCTCTGTGGATCTGCTCCAGTGCTGGCTCCAGCCAGTGGATCCCTTTCCATTGGCTTTAATGGCTTTCCAATCAGGCTCTAGGGTCTTATTTTATGTTCAATGACCCAGTTGTTCATCATGAGGTTTCAGCAATTTCAAAGTTACTGGTGTTAGATGTAAATGGTTCACTTTCCTCATAAATTTTACCAAAGCAGCTCCACCTACAAGATCCACCAAATTAATGAGAGTTAAGCAACTCCTGCAAAGGGGGCTGCAAAATCTTGCTTGAAATTTTTAAATTTGCTTTAGCCTACTGTTAGGACCCCCCTGAGCATTTTAACCTGTGCAAGACTGTCTTAAACAGTATCTCCTTCAGACTTGCAATAGCCTCTCCCTTATATGGCTAAATGTAGAAATCACCAGAGTCTAAAATTCTAATTCAGGGAACTCTTAACTATAACCCTTTTAAATAAAGAACTTAACTACTTTATTTTAATTTTCAAAGCAAGGAAACCTGAACAAACTCTCAAGGAAACACTCACTTAAACTTAAGTAGTGCTGAATGGTCTCAGCATGCCTGATGCAAACTGAATGAAGAAAAAACTCTTGCCCCCTCATCAGAGGTCACACAGAAGATGATGTTTTCTCCTTAGAAAGTGAGTTACTTCATCCTGCAGTATGATATGCTGTATTTAGCACTGCATTTTAAGCTGCATTGAGCTCAAATAAATATAAATACCCAATGGTCATTCTCTTTATTAAAGTGGAGATACACAAAGGACTAATAATCTGGTTGTCTTGTTGTTCAGTCTAATTATAGTAGGGAGTGTGAGGAATCCCATGTGACTCCTAACTTTGGATGAAAACAATTAATCTGCAGCTTTCCTTTTTTGGCTTATATTATTATCATTATTTCAATTAATAAACTTCATATTCCACTGCCACAGTCTACTAAAGTGCACACTGCAGACCAGAAGAGAAAGAGAAAAAGAGATATTCTGCTTTTCCACATGATTTCTGCCTTGCTTTTTGGATAAAATTTGTTTTGTATATCAGGGCAATGAGCTCAAAAGCTGGATACTGGAGAAGGATATTAGAACAAAATACTCAAAAATATTTTTGGTAATGGAGGCTGCTGTCAACATTTCTCAAGAATAGGCCAAGCACAAACCTTGAAGAGGGGCCCTAGGGAATGATTTATAGTGTGGACTGATACAGTAAATGCAATTTGTTTTAATTAAAGTGATGGCTTATTGCATAATTCACATTGTGCTGGCTGAAGTGACCGCACCAGGTAGTTTTGGAGAATCACAAGCTGTTCTCATAAATTCCATTAACTATAATGCAGCAAATGTTGCAGGAAAAAGTTTCATCAAGAAACAGAAATGCAATATTCCTACTTCTCACGAGTTTACACCAAAATTAATTCTGCAGAATGTCCTCAGCTTGTAACACCTATATATTTTGAAGTATAATTTTTCATTTTCATTCCCTGGCACACTTAACAAAGCTGTAAATATGGTCAGCATTCAAAACACCCAACCAAGCAGCAACAGACAGCGTGGTGCAAAGGAGGCAAACATAACCCAAAGCCCATCCAGCTGATCGTGGTCCCTATAACAGTAGAGGTTGCTATACTGATGTACTGCAGCCTACAAGGTACCAATAAGAGTGTAATTTTAAAGAGTAATTTCTGTTTTATTTGGGAAAGAGTGTCCATCATGACCTAAGTTGCCTGTGCTCTTGAGTGAACACACCAAGCTGATGGACTCCAGCTTTGGCTTTTGCACTCTCAGTTTTAGTAGCTGTCAAAAAAACCCAATGTAATTATCAAATTGAGAATTGAGTAGTGCAATAATGAAATAGAAATACAATTGAGAAGAATTAAATTCGCCTGGGTTGGCCTAATATTGGTATTGTCTAACATTTTCAGAGACAATTTTTTAATATTTATCTTCTTTTAATGTCATTTTGTACTTCCAAGATGAATATCATAGAATTGTTGGGATTGGAAAAGACCTGTAAGATCATGGAGTCCAACCATTAACCCAGCACTACAAAGTCACCACAAAACCATGTTTCTAAGCACCATATTCACACTTCTTTTTACCATTTCCAGGGATGATGATTCCGCCATGCCTTTCACATACTGTTCCAGTGTCTGACCACCCTTTTTTCTCCCTAATATCCAATCTAAACCTCTCTTGGAGCAACTTGAGCCCATTTCCTCTCATCCTGTCCCTTGTTGCCTAGAAGAAGAGGCTGACTCCCACCTGGCTACATCCTCCTTTCAGGACATAGTCAAGGTTGCCCTTGAGCCTCCTTTTCTCCGGACTAAACACCCCCAGCTCCCTCAGCTGCTCCTTATCAGGCTTGTGCTCCAGACTCTTCACCAACTTCATTGCCCTCCTTTGGATAAACTCCAGCTCCTAAGTATCTTTAAATAAATACAGCAATAAAGATAACATATATAAATAAAAATGAATATACTGACCGGCATGTATATGGCATAACATCGAGAGAGTACAGTATTAGATATAGTATGAATAGAGCTGGAAAGAACATGGCAATCTAGAAAAACAAGGTGCCATTTAGTAGTTAAATATTTACTCTTTCAAATGAATCACATTGCACTTCAGTTACTCCAGTCCCAGAAAATTGCAAAAAAAATCAAATACTTGAAATAAAAAAACCAACAACAACAAACATCTTATCACATTAGTGAGGTAATTAAAGAGAGAAGGGAAGGAAGGAAAGAGAAAAGATCTCAGATCAGCACAGGAATTCATTATTAGATATAACCACTGTATATATTTCCTCAGTGAAACAATGACAATTTAAATAGATGTAAAAAGCTGATTCCTAATACTCTGTCATGGATTCAGCTTACTTAATTTAAGTAGATGTAAAAAGCTGATTCCTAATACTCTGTCATGGATTCAGCTTACTTAATACCAGTTACCTAAAACTTATATGTCTGTTCTGTCTATGGCCAACAGCTGTAGGTTTCCAGAAATCTACTTCTGGTCTGGGGATTATCAGGCTTGACAAACAGGGTGAGCCAACAGGGAAGTGAATTTTGATGGGACCTGCTTCCAGTCTACTGCATGGGGTTTGTGGCAGAAAAGCAGTGTGGTACACGTTGTACTATCTGAATAACTCTTGGTGAAACAAACCCTGCTGAAGCTGAAATTTCCACCTTGTCAGGCATCCAGCAGCGCTGCCAGCGCAAACCCACCAGGCCGTGGTGCTCTGTGGGCACACTGGCAAATGCGTTCTGCCAGGGGCAACTGGGCAACCCCGGAGCCAGCCCGGCACGCTCCGGCAGGCCGACGGCACTGACAGATGGACAGCCTGACTTGGACACACCTTTGTGTCTGTGGAAACAAAAGTGATAGGCTTGCAGTGCTTGTGTTCAGCTTCAGTTTCCTCTTACAACTGACTAATGGAACGACCCTTCTCATGGTGTTACTTCTTCCTTCTTTTGGTGCTTGCCTTGTCTGTTTTGTTCTCTGCTGGAGGACTCAGATCTCTCCTCTGTGTCTGGGCAATGCTGCAATCTCAAGTTGAGAAGGGGGAAGAGGCAGATTCAGGTGCTGCCCAGCTACATATGAATGTCAGTTTATCATAAGTTGGTGCCTGTGCTCTTTCCTTCCCCTCCCACTCCGCTGCCTCTGACGTGGTGTTATCTGTTTGCCTCCTGCTCCTTTTTGTGGAGCATCGTAAATATAACAGCAAGCCAAAGCTTGGCTTTGAGCAAAGTTCCTCACTGCATTATACATGAGTTTGGAAACAAGAGGAGTTTGTTCTGAATCCCACTTAGCCTCATGAACTTTCACAGGTGAATTTCAGGCCTATTTGGCTGGCTAAAGCTGAAGTTTGAATTATTGAAACAGCAGGGGGGCATGCTGGATCTCGTCTGCCAGGAAGGCTGAGGGAGACAGCATTTTATTTTCAGCCTTATTAGAACTTCTCTATAGAGAGGAAGTCGATCTTTTCAATTGCTCTTAATCTCCAGAGAAATCTCCCACTGATCCCTAAAATGCCGAACTTGCAATCTTGGAGCAGTTTTTAACCTGCAGTGCTGGAATGTTTCTAATGTTTCCAATACTGTTTAAATACATCTCCCTTTGCCGATTAGCCTGCTGTGGCTGGATGCTGCCAGCGCCTGCCATGGCAGTAATTTGCACAAGGACAATACTTGTTGTCCACAGACGTCTGGGACCACCTGTGACAAGCTTTGATAAGTGCTAGACCCCGAGATCCCGGATCCTGGGCTAGGGATGCTGAAGTACAAGCCTGCAGCACAGTTTTGGGTCTTCGGCTGTCAGGAATAAGTGTCTCACCTAACTCTGGGAATGGGATTCAGCTCCAGGCTGCGCACATCTACTTTGGACAAATGTCTTTGTTTTTATGCGGCTGTCTCCGGGTTTTGACACACAGATTAGCCACAGGTCCTACAGCAAGGTGTCATGTTTGTCTGCAAAATGCTGTCTGGGCAGGACCCCCCTAGTCCAGGCTGGCACAGGGGCAGAGGGACAAAGAAACCACTCTCCTGTGGGAGGCTGGGAACTGTGAGAAAACTTTCCGTGATGTGGATAGGATTTCTCTCCTGCCTGTGAGCCGAGGAGCGGAGCTGAGGCAGAGGCTCCACTGGGATGAGATGTTCCGCCTGAGGGGATGGAAGTGGGGGAGGAAAGCAAAGGGGGGGAGAATTGTCAGCAGCTAGATCAAAATGAGGTTTGCCAAGACAAAAGACAACATCCCGTCCAGTAATCTGAAGGCATCGGCTGAGCCTTACCTGCTCCTTTAACGTGCCCTGTTTAAAGATGATGAGTGTGAGATTAACATCCTTTGTTTTCAGATTTTAGCTGCCTCCCTTCCTTAGCCTGGAGTGATTCTTTATCTCAATTGCCAGCTTTGCATGTCATTCAGTTCAACTTAATCGCAAGGATCCACAAATCAAGCGATTTCAGGCTGGGGGCTCTGCCTTACAAAGCCTTTGCACGTCAGCAAATAGGATTTTCGTGCACTTCCTCGTGGACTTAACAAAGACACTTGCTCTCAGTTTGCAGAATTTACAGAGAGCAATTTGGGCATTTCACAGTGCTGTTTGCATGAGGAGCCTTTTGAAGTCAGCGATCTCGGGTGGCCTATATGAGTGAATAGGCATTAGTACTGCATATACAATCGCATCGCGGTTGGAAAGCTCCTAATTTAATGACCAAACAGTTAAACCAGATTCAGGCTCAAGATCTTCAGCTGATTTGAATAGGTGGAAATTTTTCACACTTAAAGGTTATGTGAAGAATTACACCAACCGAAAATTACACCCTAATATTGGGTTATTAAACTGAGTTATTGTGAAGCATTCACCATGATTGCTGCATATATATCCTCAGACCTTCGTGCAAAATAGCCAGCACACCTCAGTGGACATGGTTTACCAGAATGTTCAAATGTGGGAGAAAATCTGGGCCTGATAACATCCTGAAGTTGGACCTGAGTGCCTCTCAGTAATCATCCTACAGTAAGAGTAAGATATGCAAGATATGCAAATTAGTAAGATAAGCAAACCCGAGGACATATGGCACATGGCTGGCTGAGAATTTGTGGGGTTTTTTTTGGTCCATTACTACATTCAATGGAGAGGAGAATTTTGTGTCAAAATTTAAATCATGTGTGATTTTGGATCAAGGAACACTTAACAATCTTAACCAAAAATATTGCCCTTCTTGGAACAAATATTTGATCCTGTATCAAAGCACAACTGTTGGTGACCTCTTGTTTCAAAGTAATATTTAACAAAATTTGACCTGAATTCCATGAGAGCACGAATTGGTTAAATAACCACCACATTAACAACAATGTGTATTTTACACAAAAAAGTACATTTTGGGTTGACCTGAAATGAAAACAAATAAATTTTAAAAAAATTTAAAAAGAGAAGACTTACTCTAGAGAACACTCTCTAGTGTTCAGGGGATTCATATCATTTTAGCAGAAATAAGGAGATGCAAACCACAAAGACTTTCAGTCTTTCTGATCCAGTATTATTATATATTCAGCAGAGATCAATGCCTCAAAGAAAAGTGTAAAATCCCCTGAAATGCCCCATTAAAAGATATACGTTCGATAACGATTAGTATATGGATGTCTGGGGTTCCAGCTCCTCTCCTTGTTAGGAAAGTCAGCCCATCCTTGTTAGGAAAGGTAGCTCCATCTCATGTGATGTCCTCCATCTGGGCACCCGGGATCAATCACATGAATTTGTGCATAATTGTGTTGGAGGAAAGTGAAGAAGCAGAGAAGGTGTCTATATCCCCAAAAGCTGTAGGTTGCCTTACTGTCTGTGCAGTGGATGCCCTGTTCTCTCAGGATTAATCATTCTGGCCTCAAAAGTCATCTCCATCTGCGGGAGTTGTGGCAATGCTCTGCCCCACCATAACCAAGTGTTTAGGGAAGGATGCAAGGCAAGATTTTGTAGCCAGTTGCTGTGGTTGTGTGAGGCCGAATGGATGTGTAGATAGGCATAATGGACCTCTCAAATTGGAATTTGGCTCTGGAAAATGTGGGAACTATTGCAGCTTTCCCAGAAGTGCCATGTTATCTGTAACAGCCACATGCTTATGGTTATAGACTGTAGGCTGTGCCAAGGAATTAGGCACTGAGCTGTTTCACTGGAGCTATGAAAACTGCTTTCTACAAAGTTGGAAGCTTCATTGTTTGTAATCATCTGAGATCAAAGACAGAGAAGATGCATTTGTTGTTGCTTTGTCATGTCTTGGAGAGTAATGCCATTTGATTCAGACAGTCTGATTTGTCTGTCTCTGCTGACATGTTAATAGCTCATCAAACCCAGTGCTACACCGTGTAAAGGAACAAAGGGATGATACAGGGAACTTCTGTCAGCATGAGAAAGGCCAGCATGTCTCAGTATCACTATTCCAGCCCAAGCACCTCTTTTACAAGTAGTGGATTGGGAATGGCAGAAGAGATACAACACTTGTTTATGTGAATCTGTGGGATCAAAATCTCTCTGCTCCATTCAGAGTTTTAAAAACCCAACTGGTCCCAGATCCATAAGGAAGAATGAACTTGTTGTGAGAGCTAAAAGGGTTTCATGACTGCTTTCTCCAGGACCTAAACAAACATGAGGAAGGCAATCTCAGCCCAGGCTGACTAACCCTCCAAAACAGAAGCAGACATGGGGAAAGGTGGGAATAGAGATGCTTTGCCATGGTCTCATTTCTGAACGCACACCCCATGTTCCCTGGGAGAAGGACGTCAATCCTTTTTTTCACTTTTTCCCTTGCTGAGAAATAATTTCCCTCCTAGTGCAATAAATGTGGATGCAATCACCTTTCATAACCAATCAAGTCTACAGGCTCTGTTTCATGGCTGCTGAAGTAAAAACAGTGGCATTGCTCTGCCTCGCCCTCCCCACAGAGACAGCTGAAGCCTCAGTGGTCCCATCACACCATCAGGCTTGTCAACATAAACCCACATCCCTCAGAGGTTTCTGCTCACTTTCTGGCTGAACTGAACTGAGAAAAACTCATGTTTTCCAGTTCAGAGTAGGTTTAACACATAGTCTGGGCATATTTGGGGTGAGCTGCCCCAAAACCTCGTGCTTTAAGGATGCAAGTACATTAATGGACATTGCAGGAGAAGCTGCTGGCAGCTTTATCGAAGCTGTTGCCGTAAAAGAGACGTCCCACTCTCAGAGCCACAGAGGAGCCAGTCATGCGACTTGCTGCATGTTTGCTTTTCCATATCAGCTTTCAGGAAAGGCAGAATTAAACATTACACAAGATGCAAACATACACACGTTGTGTGCAAGGGTAGCTACACACACATACACACACGTAGCCGACATTGCCAAGGCTGGTAGCAAAGAGCATTTACTGGAGAATGTGAACACCTCCTAGTGAGAAGCCTGTTTTGTCTTTGAGAAAAGTTGCTTTGCTTTTA
Source organism: Aleadryas rufinucha (assembly GCA_013397815.1). Classification (NCBI taxonomy): domain Eukaryota; kingdom Metazoa; phylum Chordata; class Aves; order Passeriformes; genus Aleadryas; species Aleadryas rufinucha. The sequence goes on along the minus strand of VZTH01003434.1, from coordinate 20,000 downwards.
CAAATAGGGGCTATTCTTTTAAGCTGGGGTGGTTTTTTTTTTGGGTTTTTTTTGGGTTTTTTTAGGTGTCAAACATAAAAATGAGATGAGATGTCAATCAGGGCCCAGGGGGCTGGGGAGGGGGAGACAGAGAGCCTGAAAAATGCTTCCAATGCAGGCAGCTTGTTTAAGCACAGAGGGTGTTGCAGCCAGCTGGATCTTTGGAGAAAAAGATGAATTTCTACCCATTTAAGCACGAATAAGGTGAGATGAAGGGAGGGGGGAAATCCATGAGGGTGAAAAGCCTTTTTTTTCCCCTTTCCCTAGTTGTGATGGATGATTTCAGCCTAAAGTACTGAGCCTCTCAGTGAGGAAAATATCTACAGTGATTTTGATAAATAAATGCTTAGACCTTGCATTTGCCACCTTGATGCTGGAAAGAAAGAAGTTTCAGCTTCATAGTGGGCTTTTTTTTGCACAGTACTCAGAAGGCTGGGACAATCTTTCTGCTGCTCCTGCATTAACAAGAGGAACTTAACTCGGGCATTATTTCCCACTGTTTGTTTGTTTTTTTTAACTATGAAGGAAAAACTGGAACACTCACAGAGGCTGGTCTGAGGATAACAACAGGCAGACTGAGGATGGCATAGATGAGAATGCCAAGAGCTTGGAAAAGGAAGGAAATGGGCCACTCTATCCTGCAGACCTCCAGCTCTGGCTTCTCTCTTTCCCCATGTTTTTAGCATTATGCTATGTCCTGGGTAGCATGCAGGCTGCCTGAACGGATGTATTACCAACTACTTTTGGAGCAAGAATAAACTCCCAAACCTCAAAATGTTTTTTAGTGGAGGCAGATGCACATATTCTTTACATGGATCAAGCTTGTGGGGTTTCTGAGGTGCAAGACTTCTTCATGGCTATGTTCACAAACTACATGGGTTGAGGCAGTCCCTTACTCTTCTTTCCTTCTGATTGTGGTTCCTTACTCAGAGGAGCTCTTTTACCTCTTGCAAAATGAGGTGCTTCTATGGCAGGGCATCAGGGGATACACAAAGAGGCATTATAGTTCTCTATGTTTTTGCAGGAAAATAAAGAAAAGTATTCAATACCATTGCACATACAATTGGCAAAACACAATAGCCCAAGCTGGAGTACAGCTCATAAAGAATATGAAAAAAGGAGTTTTTAAAGCACTACCCAGGACTTCTGTTTTACAGCCCAGAAATATTCTGGAGAAGGGTGCTGGGGAAGTGCTGTACAGTCATTGACCAACTCTGATTTCTACAGCAGCAATATTTCTCCCCCTGGAGCACTCCCTGTTCTGTCTTGGCCGGGTTTAACACCACTCTGCTGATGAGATGTAAACAGATCAGAAGTGTCAGGCTATGTCTTGGAGAAACTAGACTCTGGCACTTCTGTTGGGCCCTGAATTAGAAACAAACATTGCTGTGTTTCCAACCCAATCTTCATTTCAAAAAAAAAAAAAAAGAATACTGAAGAAAAAAGCATTCTTTAGCTTTCGGCATACATTCATACATTTGCTTGTAACACTTGTCCCCTAACTCCAGCTTCCAAAGCCCATGGAGAGAGAACTCCATCAGCACATGGGAAAGGGCATATGAGGGCAAAGTCGTATTCAAGTGGAGCATATACCCAGTCCTTTCATTCAAGACCTCAGCCCGGAGATTCCTGATGAGGACAACTGTGTTCCTACAAAAGGCAGTGTAATTTCTCTCCCTCATTCCTGCCCAGCAATGAGAGGTTTGAGCCTGCTCAGTGTGAGTGTGGAGATACAGAGAACCTGATAAAAAAGACAGAGCTGAACGGAGAACACAAACACATCTCAGAGCTACACTAATGAGAACATAACTAATATGTTGCATATTCCCAGCAGTACGAAGGAAACCTAAGGGAAGCACAGGCATTCAGAAGTATTATTTCATTAGCTGTAAGCTAGTTTTATTCGCACAAGGGTCTTCCTTTCTGTGTATTTAAGTTCCTCTACTGGTTTCTCATACCCTCAAAAATGCTCTAAATTTTGAATCTGAGACTAAACTGCTTGACTGTCTGTGCAAAGCTACATCAAAACCCAGGATCCAAGGTGCAGTGGGAGGGGTGAGCTTTGGTTCAGTTCAGATGTGGAGAGACTCCTGAAATCCTGCACGACCCGTTTTATTCCCTCTGAAGTTTGCTTGGTTCAGTTAGTAACCACAGAGCTTCTGAGAGGCTCCAGATTCACCCAAGCTGCAGGATGAAAGGAGGGCTATGAGGAGGGCTATAAACAACAGAACTATGGATTTTTTTTTGCTCTGCAGGAAGCTGTGGCAGAGGTGGCAGCAGACAAGAATGCAGATGTCCATATCATTTGCTCCCCAGTATATCAGGGGAATGACAGGTCAGCACTTGGGTTTGCAGTGATTTGCATTTCTGAGATGAGAAGGGTGACAATTGGAGGTGACATGACAGCAGGAAGTGTTTGTAGCTGTATTGGCCCTTAAGAAACCAGGGGCGGGACAGACAAAGTGACATTTCTTATTTGGCCGACAGACAGGGCCTTTCGAGGGGTATTTCCAGAAGAGGATGCCCATCCTAACACCTGAAAAAAGATGTGGGGATGCTTCTCTATTGGACCTGTCACAGGGTTTCCTTTTCTGTGAGAGTGAGGGTAGCCAGAGGAAGACAAGAAAGTGAATTTAATTTTGTTCTTCCACCCACGGTGTCACATCCTTGCCAGTTCACTGTGCAGATGTGGATAAAGTACAGCCTGCCCTTCTTTCCAATTTGGTGCAGGCCCTGAGTGTGACAGGAATGTGCCAGAAAAGCAGCTGTCCTGGGGACTTGCTAAAATGCACTGTGTAAGATCACCCTTTTGAGGCTTTTATTTTTTCATTCCCTTTCCACCCCAGTGAAGCTGATTTGCACACTGGGGTCAACTGACTGTCTCTATCAGTGGTTTCTGCAGCAGCAATTAATTTGTGTTAATAAAGGGGTTTTAGTGAGAGATGAGTGAAAGCAGGAGGGAGAGGTGTGAGACACTGGAGACAGATAGGGAACAGGTGTCTTTTGGCACTGCTCTTGCCTCTTCCCCCTTGCAGAGCCTATTGATGCCTGACACTGCTCTGCCAACAGCCGAGTGCTGCTCATCAGTCTTCCTGGGCTTTGCATTCTCTCCTTGGAGGACACTTGCCCTTAAACAAAGGGTCTTAAGCTGGCTGAGGGAGAGGGAAATACTGACACTGTTTCTCAGGCTGTGAGCAGGGTGATCGAAAAACAAGACAAGCTTGCCATTTCAAGAACTTCTGCAAGATTATTTCTGCAACATCTAATTGGAAGACAAGCTTTTGAGGGAGGAAAAAATTAATCAAAACTGTGAAAGTTTTCCTACCAACACAAGCCAAGGTGGAAGATACTGTCCAAATTGAATTACATAAATCCCCCTCAGACCTTTTGGCAGGTCTGCTAGACAGGTGGCTTTTTGGCCAGGAGAAAAAAAGTAACACAAAAAGCCCTTACTATGCAGGCTATAAAGGCTTCCCTGCCTTGTTTCTAGCATAATGTTGAAGGGATTCCTCTTCTGCCCAGTGGAGCTTCTCCATTGACTTACAGCAGCTAGACAGCAGACCCCTGGGCAGATATGTGGCTTTCCCTTGCTGGAGCAGCTGATGTATTACATCCCACAGGAAATTGCCTCTGAGTACCATATAAAGCAAAACTAGAGTGTACATAGGAGCATGGCTTGAAGTCTTAACTCAAGCAAAAGCCCATGGCAGAGAAGAAAGATTTAGCTGAATAGGAATAAAGAATCTGTGCTTTGGGGGTTGATGAGACATTTGGGATGTGCTATGGGGACTGCTGGAGTGGAAAGGACTAGGCAAATATAGGATGTCATAATCATTATTTGAAAAAACCTGTATCTAGAAACCCCAGTCTGCCCTTAACTAAGACATCAGCTCAGCTGAGTTTCACAGACTTTATCCCTGTCAGAGATTGGGAAGACATGGTCTTTCTTAAGCAATGTTCAGCACATTTATTTAGTTATTTTAAATGACACTAGAAATGAATCTAATTTACCAAGTTCCCAAATAATTCAAAACATCTATTGCAGAAAATAACATTAAAGACAGAAGGAAAGGAAGCCAAAGTAAAGAGCCAAACTGAGGCAGGGTTTGCCTGTTAATCTCCCTTATGGAAAGCAGGTCTGCACCTGAAGAACTACAGTGTTGGGCAATGGAGTGCAATTAATTAGTGCAAAGCTCTGTCAGAGAGAAGTGTTTCTCTTTTTGGTCCACAGAAACCCAAATCAGTGGGGAGGGGAAGAAAAAAAATCTTTTTGGCCATTTCAGATTTAGGTGTCTGAGAAGTCTCACTTTGTGCTGAAAAGAAAGACTGTGAGGTGAACCACTGCCTGCATAGCGAAGCACTGGGCAATTTTGCAGCTTTCACTGTGGTTTCTTGTGGGTTTTTCACTATGTGATTTTTGGAGAAGAAAAAACAGAGTATGTTGCCAAAGCTGATCTCCTGTGGGATAGAGAGTGGCTGCAGCAGAGGTCATGTCTTGCAAGCTGGGCAGAAATGTTGTTTGTAGGAGGGAACTGTACACTGGTCTCACCATGCAAAGCTCTATCAGACCTCTTCTCCCAGCTTTTACACTGCTCCAAAGTCACTTCTCTCCCTCACCTTTACTCATAAATACATAGAACTGTCCAGCTCCTGTCAGGGAATTGTAGAAAATGTGGTGATTAAATGAATCCCACAGATTCCTTCTGAAATAAATTTGTTGTCCAGGTATTACAAGTAAGCAGTCACAGACAAACCTGTCAATCTGACCAAATCCATCCTTTCTAAGGCTTCCTGCACTGACCATACACTATTTGAATTTCATTTCCCGTGACAGGACTGTGTGCTGCTGACATGTAAATCTGAAACGCCACTGCTGATTTCAGGATAGCTGGGCTGGATCTACATCAGCCCAAACAAACTCCGCAAGGAAGAACGCATCATTCACAGGCACTTTTATAGTCTCTGAAAGAATATTTTCCAACACATTGTCTGGTTAATTAGACAAATGTAAAAGTTAAGGATGTAAGGATTTCCCAGGTTCTCAGGCTGCCTCAGTGCAGGGAAGTTCAGGATACAGGTAAACTGGTGGAAAATTGTGTAGAGCAGACGCTCTCTTAGTGCTCATCAATATGTTGGTGAAGGACACCAGTGTGCTGGGGCTGGGTGTTCTCAGGCTGGCTACTCCCCACAACAGGGAAGGGAAATTTGGAGCCTGTTAGTTTCTGCTTTGGAGAATTAATTGACACCTGTGGACACATGCACATGTTTTTGCTTGTTCTCTTTACGCACACACACACACACACAACCACTCCCAGTGTTTAGCTTGGCAGAGCCCAAAGGTGTGTCTTTATTCCTGCATGTCTTTTTCTTCCACAATGCTAGCTTTTGCTGTGCATATCCAGCAGATATATTTTGGTCCTTTCCAGCTGGAATGAAACTTACAGTCCAAAAGAAATAAAAAGAAGAGGGATGGGAAGAGTAAGTGAGAGAAATAAGAAGAGCTGGGTGCCAGAGGCTGCCATCCAGGTATTTTTTTTTTTGCTCTCCTTTTCAAAGAAAATCAGGCGGAAGTAGCGCTGGGCATCAGATTCCCCTGGCATGGAAGGGATGGCTGTTTGGGAGAGATGTCTAAGAATGCCATGAACATCTACATAGTCCATCTCATTTTCAGGGAAAGGGATTGACTGAGAGTGAGCAGGACTTCCTTCCTCCTCCTTCCCCCTATGGTATCACAGACTGGGATTTTTGGACATACTCAATATTGGTCACAGTCAAACAGTATGGCCCTTTCCTGTAGCATTACATGTGTTTCCCAGCAGTTGCAGCAGTATTTGGGATTTGGGAGGTTTGGAATTAGCTCTGGCTCTGACACAAATTTCTGTGCCCTGGGGCACACCACATTTTGCTTTTTGTTACCAGCTTTACTTACTATTCCTTGGAAATCTACAGGATTTACTTTAGCCCTGAAGTGAAGCATGTGCATACAGGCTTGGCTAGGCCAGGGAAGATTTGCTCAGTTACCTGAGCCTTGAAGCTGAGCTGGAAGCAGATGGAACAGTAGTAGGTTCCATTTGGGTGTTTTCAGATGGAAGTTGTGCTGAAGCAGGTGCATAAAAGCACTTCCTTCACACCTCACAACACTTTTTTTGCCCATCTTGGTATCACAAAAGAGGCCAAGATTGCAAAATTGTTTCCTAAAGACCAAAACAAAGCTTGGGCCCAATGGGTGGTGATCTTCACAGATAGACAAGATCTATGTGAAAGTTGCTTTTTACTCTAAAGTCAGGTAAGAGTGGTGTGCTTCATCACTCTTCCTTAGCTATGCATCCAATGAGTACTCCTAAACTGGAGGGGAAATATTTCTCCGTCTTTACTTTCCTCTACCTCACATAGAAGAAAGAAGAGAACAGAAAAAAACCCTGTTTCTGAAGAGGGCAAGCACAAAGGGGAACTGGGCTGGTGAATCAAATAACAGAGGTGACAACCAAGCAGGGCTTGCAGCACTGATGTGGACAGCTACTGAAGGTCAAACTAGGGCTGCTTGGTAGATATGGACTCGGAGTGCCCTTACAGACATCACTAACCACTGAAGAAGTCATTGCTTGGGAACCAAGAGGTAAAGGTGATGCTTCACCATATTTCATTCCAACTCCATAAACTCTGCTTTTTATAAGGTTTAAAAAAGCTCTTTAACAGTCAGATTAGCAGACAAATAAAACCTTCTTCATAACTTGATTTTTTAGGTCACCTTTTATAAATATTCAATGGGCCAATTAATTTATACACATCTGTATATATACGTGTAAACACATATACAAAGTGCACTATGATGTTTGTGCATCTTAGATATATGTATATATTACATATGTACATGTGCAGACACACAAACATGTCTGTCTATCTATCTATCTGAAACACTTCCATTACAAGCATAATTTTCTTCCTCACCCCTGATGTAAGTCCTTTTTTTAACCTCCTCTGAAAACACCTCCAGTGCCTCATTCTGGTGCCTAATTGGCCTTATCATTAAGATTTTTTTTTTAACTAATGTCTAAGCTAAATGTTTCCTTTTTAGGATTCAAGTCATTGCTCCTTGTTATGCCTGTTTCAATGATGTCTACATAATATGGATTGATATGCTAGTCAGGGATGGTTTCAAAAGAAGCAAATAGCATCCATTAAGGAATGGCAATATAGGAATGAGTCATATAAAATATCCGTCTATCTGTACATACATTTCTCTCTGTGTGCAGATGGACACACAAACCATTTCAAGAACACACACAAATCAGACTACTGCGTTTCAAGGATTTACAACCCTTAAAGACCTGTAACAGCATATTATCTCAGTCCCTGGGTATCCTTAACCCATGTGATTATTTCCTTGCAGAAGCCCAGTAAGTTCTGGCTGGCAGAAACACGGCTTGTCTGCTGCTAACTAGGACACTCATGCTCACTTTGAAACCTTGTGATCCCTGCTTTTAGATAGTGAAAGGTGAGATAAATCCCACCCAAACCCCGTAAAGCTGTAGGTCTGAGACTAGTCATTTTTCTAAGGATACATGTTTGTGAGATGTAGTGAAAGAGGCCTCCAGGCCCTGATTGAGATCTCTATTTGTTGCTCTAATGAAAAACAGTACTATTAATAGTGTTAGTAATAAGCAGTCCAGAATGCAAGTCCTGAGAACACAGGTTATCAAAAACCTGTGCAACTTTAATGATTGAATGTTTATAATGTACTTTTTGATATTAAAATCATAATCTGTAAGGGAAGTGATTTATAATTGTAACTATAATTATAATTACTACTACTACTACTATGACTACTACTACTACTACTACTGCTACTGCTCCTGCTACCTCTACTTCACTTGCCATGTGTTTTTCCCATCACTTTCCTCATTATTTTAACATTGTGTTGGGATGGTAGTGGCACCAGACTTTCCTCAGACAGGATATGATTGTGTTAGGGCTGAGACTGAGCAAGAAGGGCTACTCGTACATGGATCATGTAGGTACTGAGATCAAAGTTCACTTTCCACTGTAGGTGGTTGGGGTGAAAAATGTGAAGGACAGAGGTAGGCTAATGCTGCTAACAGGAATTTTTCTTGTTGGTGCTCAGAAATGTTTTAAGTACAATAATTAGACAGAAGTAGTTACTGTTTTAATGAACAATTTGCTGCACAGTGATGCCCAAACTAGAACTCTTTGATCATCACAGTAGACTCTTTCCTCCTTCTGTTCCCAAAGCCCATTAGAATAACTTCTCTTACCTAAGTTTCAGCACAGCTTGTTGTTACTGGAAATTAGCTACTTTGTCCAATCCAGTTTCAAATTAGGCAACATAATCAGAAGAGCCTCTGCCACTTCACTGGAAGAACCATAATTCCACCATCAAAACAGAATCTTATAGTTGTCACACTCTCTGAGTTTTTTTTCATTTTCAGCCTTCTCTTAATTGCAATTTATTTGGAGCTCACAAGAGTGCCACATCTTCAATTTGCCCCCTCCCATTGGTATAAAGTTGTCATGACTTCCCTGCTTGAAGTGATAAGTACCTTTCCTTGAAAACCTTTGCTATGCCTTTCTCTGTCTTGTGTGTTCAGTTACACCCCTTTTATTCTGGCCCTCAAAAGCGGACAATCTACACAGTGAGTAATATCACAGCTGCACCTGTGTTCTGCATATGCCACATATTTACCATGGAGATGCTAAAATCTGGGGGCAGCTTTTCAAAATCTTTTCACTGCTGTATTGTTCAGTGCTGATGTGTTTGTGGAATGATAGAAGACAAAATGACCTCGAAGCCTGGACCAAATGACAACTAAATGGAAGTATGAGCAGTATCTTTTCCTTCTAATCTTAAGCTCTTACAGAAGTGGATGCAAGGTGCTCCATCTCCTTCTTGCATCTGACATAAGAGGGATACAAAATGAACGTTCAGCAAATTTCATTTCTGAAGATTACCTCCTACAAATTGGAATATGAGATCTTAACTTTGCTGCTGTGAATTAATAAAAGAGCTCTGTAAGAGCAAATCATATGTGCTATAGTCCTTCAGTTACCACAGCTGTACTGTGAAAAAAAATGCAACAAAACCAAACCAAACCAAACCGAAAAAAGAAAAAGAACAAGTGAAAAGTGTCACAAAGGGATGGAACCCCGGGGTGAACCTATGTCAGTTTGGGCCAGAGAGATACGAACATTGCCACGACAATGAGGACCTTTATGGGTGTCTGGAAAAGCAGGCAGAGCTGAGATATTGAAAAACAGCATTGCTTTCATAAGATTTTCTCACCCCATTGGTCAGACTTCTATTAAATATTGCATTTGAATGTTATTGGTTATATTATGTGGTTTCTTTTGTTTCTTTGTATCTGGATGGAGACTTAGTTATCTAATATTGGAAAAAGGAGAAAGAAAAAGAACCTATTTCTACAGTAGATCATATCGACATATTGGGATTTCATCTTGCATAGCTGAATCATTTGTATCTGACAGGTACAACTACATTGAAGATGTTAGTCTTCACAGATAAATTAATTCTAAGAAATGTTTATAAATCTAGAGAGCTGCACCCATTGACTTTTGCTCCAAGCTGAGGCAGAGTAACCACATTTTCAGAAAATGGCTTTCCTGTTGCTGTGACAGAAGAGTTTTTGGTGGAAGTAATTCATTTTCTATTCCTTGAAAAAGACAGTGCCAGGGTGAAAATTTCACAGCAATGTTTATGATATTAATGAACGTAAATCACAGGTTGATTTCACCAGCAGTAGTGGTTCTGGGAAGGCTTTCATTAGCTAAAGGGGTGTGTGGTGGTGTGGGTATCATTTGGTTCAGAGGACATAGAAACAAGAATCCACTTTCTCCCTTACTGGTGTGCTGAAAGGCAGGTGCCTCTGGTGGCCAAAGTGGATGTGTGAGGGACGAGTGTTGGAGGTAACAGGGATGTCAAATGTGGAATGTCAGTTATGGGCAGCTACCCAAAAAGTGCCTCACTGAGGCGTTCATTAATTGACGGGATAAAGATTCCCCTGGGCTTAATACTCTGGTATGCATTAGGTGACAATGGAAATGTAATCCTTGAAATCATGTCTTTGCTCACCAGTTTGGGGATCAAGTGTGTTAACCACTTCTTAAAAGAAATGATAGGTACAAGAGAAGGGAAGGAATGGGAAATAGTGACAGTAAACCATACCATACATATATAATATATTGTATGTATATATAATATATATACTATATAATTATATATTTTTTAAAATAACATAAAATTATGCTTCTTCCTGGTAGGCTGGAGCTGCAGCAGGATGCTTCTGATGCTTTTATTTCCATCTGAGTTATGTCTGCTACATTAGTACATACATGCACACACACATAGATCCTTTAGTCTAAAATCAGCCATTCCTTCATTGAGTCAATAATCACTTCTGTTCTACTTCTACAAAATTTTCATGGGCTGAAAACAGTCAAAGCAAAGTTTTTGTCTAATTAAAACCTGTGGCTGAGAGAATCAAGCTGAGTATGAAGAAAGAGAATGAAAGAATTGCTAAGTACTTTTTATGGTCTACTAGCTAAACTACACGGACCCTCCAGCATTCTGGCAAAACCAATGCACAAATCGGCTCTTTTCTTATTTAATTTGCTGGTGAGTGTGGGGCTGTTACTGTGGTCACTGGCAGCTCTCCCAGAACTGAATTCTTTGAATAAGTCCTGTAGATGCAAAGAACTACCTAAGTATGCTTGTATTTTTGAACACAGTCATAAGTAACTGCAGAGGTAATGTGTACCTCTACCTGACAGACAAATGCTTGAGAAATTCCCCTTTTTTCCTGTGGTAACTCTTTACATAACTGGATAGAGTTACATAAAGGAGAGGGATTGTTTCCCAGCAGGAGAAGCAGAACACTGTAATATCTTCCTATTCCTATTCCCATGCTCTCCAGTCAGCACAGAAGATCCTACTCTCAGCCAATATTCTCCACAAAGAAAAACAGGTATCAGAACCCTGCTAGGAGGTTTTCATGAGGTAAAGAGTAGGTGAAGGAGGGACAAAAAGTGAAAAATAGGTAAAAAAAAAAAATCTTACAAATTGTTCAACTACCTTCTCAGTAAAGAGTGAAGGGAGTAGTATTCTGGAAATGTGGCTGCAAGTGCCTCAGGTGCCTCTCAAGTAGGTGGGTTTTACTGAGTGCCAAGTTCCCTCTCTGGCTAGACAGTCACCTACAGGAAGCTCTTGGCTTCGACACCATTTCTGCTGGGCAGACAGAAATCAGCAATGCTGAGAGGATGGTCCCACAGACTGGTAATGAAATGTCTTGCTAATGAGAGATGAGTTGGGCTGGGTACAAAGATCATTGCAAGGTGCTGCTGTATATGAGGACATCTGTCAAGTGCAGCTGACCTGCCAGAAATGAGCCATTTTAATTGGATGTGACTCAAACTTCCTCTGTCTCTACATGATATTTGTATCCTTTATGGAATAAATGCTTCTTGCTACCTTTGTTAGCATGTATCATTGAATATATAGTGTCCTGTCACTTTTACTAGTATGTTCTATTTAGTATATTGCTCCTGCAAAGCTCATGTTGAGTTAATGTACCCGATTTATTTATACAATTCATTTTGCTTTATTTCCAGAGACATGCTGTGACCATACTGTGATGCAGATCCTGTGAGAGTGACTGTAATAAATAAACCCAGTGAACAATTATCTCCCAAACACAGCTTCACTGACACAAATCAGTGGAGTATAGTTCTTCACTTACATTTAAGAGCTGGTGGTCGCATACCAAATGTGGGGTGTAACCAACGGGGAATACAAGCAATGCATTTGTGATCAGAAATGGAGGGGGAGGAGGAAAAAACCTACCAAACAGCTTCACTAGTAATAATTTGGAGGGCAAAAAAAGTTTTTGTGGTGTGGGTGCAGTGGTAAAAGTAATGTTTTTGATTGTCTGTATTTTTTCCCAAGTTTTCTGGTAGGTAGGTAGATAGATAGATAGATAGATAGATAGCTAAATAGATAGAGTGTTTTTGTTTTTTTTTTAAATGAGTTTTTTGTCCTATGATGCTTGCACTTGGAATTAAAAAGCATTTTGTCCTTTGGCAAGGGAACTACATTGTTTTTTTTCCTTCTGTCTGCAAGTCTTTTCTTTTTGATTGAATAGCATTTACTTCTCTGCACATTTTCATTTGACTCGTCTTGTAGCGAAACTGCTCTATATACCAGCTAAGAAGGCGTCACTCTATTGTTCATGAAAAGTAGTAAGTTCTCTGGAAACTGGAAGAAAGTTCCAAGAGCAGAGTGCTGCAGAAACAAAGGGATCCCACAATCACTGACTCGCCCTCTCTGTAGTGTTAAGTAACTCTGGGAGTGCTAAAACTAGATGCTTCAAACCTGGAACAATCATGAAGTGTATCCCAGCTAACAGCAGGTTTTATAGTGTAGGTGTGAATATTTGAGACATTGTCCAGATGGTGTCCAGATGCCCTGACAGAAACTGAGATCTCATCAATACAGTCAATACTATGCAGGATAAAATTCTTGTGACTGAATGATGGGGACTTACTTTGAGCTGAAATAAATCTTAATCAAACTCCACTGACCATATTGCCTAACTCCCTGTTGACTGTAGAGGCAGCCAAGAGGGATTTGCTCTGGTACAGATGTATATCCTGCAGATACACATAGTGAGTCAAAGGAATCAGTGCCTTGATTTTGAAGTAAACAAGATAGAAGAAGGCGAGGCCCATCACTGTGCAGGTGGTTATTATTATTATTGTTATTGCTATTATTATTATACAACAATAATAATAGTAATAAGTAATCAGCATATTGGAGAGTCTTCCTTATTCCATGACTTGGCAGTTGCTTTACGTTATCCGCATTGATGTTTGTAGTTCCTCAAGGCTTCATGGTGACAACACGGCATCAATGAGAAGACAGCAGTTTTGATTGCAAGATTGCTCCAAAGCCCTGAAAAGCTAACAAATGTCTTATCCACTGTCATTCTTGTCACTCTGAGCTTTGAGCTCTGCGGTATTTAACTTGCACTATGCTGCTCTGCCTTTGAGGAAGATCTGCTGGCAGAATGACAATATCTTCACGTGGGCAGCGTCTGCCACCCGCGTGAGCCCCATGCCACTCTTTCAAAAGGAATGGATTTCCTCTCTCCAGGTGTGGCTCTGTTCATTAAGTCATGTCATATTAGAGAAAAACTAGAAGAGTAGGATTAAGTCATGTGAAAGGTGCAGGACCACCATAGTAGGAGGAGTTTCCTCCTGCTGGCACTTCTTTGAGAGATGGAAGATGCACTCAGCCACTGAGAGCTAAGGCTTCTCCCTCCACCCTCTGACTTCACACACCCAGTGGGTGGGTTGTAGCCTGCCCATCAGCATCACAGTATTCAGAGCCATGGTGCTAAAGGCCATGAAACACCCTCACAATCACCTCAGGTGGGTCCTGGCCTTATTCAGCCTGGAAAGAATGGATACTCAATATCAGCCAAAGGAATCCAAAGGTCTGTCCCTCAGGCTCCTGTTAGCAGCCATGGCATGGTGTGCTGATACTGGAGCTCCTGGCAGGAACAAAAAGACCACTTTGCCACGGCGGTCATGCACAGCCTCTCTCCTGAAAAGCCAGTGCACGGCAGGGCAGAGGGAAGGTAGGATTTCAACCTTCGCTCCAAGCTGCCTCGCTTTCCTGGGTTTATGTCAGGCCCTTAGCGTTATTTGAACATAGTTTTTCTGGTTTAATTTGCATAATTGATGAGATGGAAAATTATCTCAATGATTGATGGATGTTCTGCATGCACCAGAGTTTGTCACAAAATATAATGCATCTGTAGGATGAGCCTGCTGCTCCTGCCATGTTATTTCCCAACAGGGCTATAAAATTCTAACTTAACCCCTCAGGTTTTTAGGTTTCTTTTCTTTTTAATCTTTTGCAGTACAATATGCAACACGGTAAACAAACACAAAGACACAGCATCAACTAAAGTTACCGTCTTTCTTCATTGTACTCCAAGGAGGTGGAAAAATGAAAGGGAAAAAGCTGTATCACACTTGTGGGGTTGATCCAAGACTTTCCTGCATGAGGTGTTCTCACTCTCAGCAGACTTGCTCTTTAGCGCTATCTATACATTTCCACTTGCTTTGGGGATGGTTTATCTCTTTCAGACATTTACATTGACAAAATTCTCTTTTAATTTGCAATGGGTCAACAGTGCGTATACCACAATTCATGTGATGAGTGGACTTTATTTTGATAATTGCTTGTAGATATTTTTGTAATCAAAAGATGATGCCAAGTGCAGAAGTACTCTTTGGGAATTAGCAATGCTTCTTCCATAGGGAAGCCTGGCTTGATCTATTCCTGTCCAGTAAAGCATTGACACTTGAAGCCTGTCCTAAAGCTGTGAGCGAAGTTACATACATGTTAAGTCCAGCATGTGTCACCCTTCCTTGCAGTGCAGAGAGCTGCATGGACACAGGTAACTTCTTTGCTGAACAGTGAATTTGGAGAGATGAAGCCTCCCTTGTCCTGTCTGCAAAAGACACACAGGCACAGCACGTTTTTTTTGTTGTGTTTTTGTTCTTGGAATGATTTCGGAAGGATGTGGTGGGTGGGGTGTGCCCTGTATTACCTGTCTCAGCTATTGGGATGAGTAGCTAATGAGCTCCTGCCCACACTAACTGGTGAACCAGTCCCTCTGAGCAGTCTGAGATGCCAGTGTGAGACTGGGCCTGACATCTCAGGAGACAGTCCTCTAGGGAATCAGAAAGTGAGGCACCTTTTAGTCATACAGGGGCTATGCTCAGGGATGGTTTTTAAGGAAAGTAGGGAGAGAAGGAGGATGAGAAGAGAGTTTTGATCCTTAAACTGATCATACACAAAGACTATGAACAAGATTTGCAGGGCACTTTCAAATTATTTCAGCAGACTAAAAACATAAGTTAAGTCTAAGATTTTCACAGCACTTGAAAGACAATTTTGTGGTATCAGGTCAGTTTTCTAAACAGCTCTAGTTTTGGTATAAGGAGGACATAACTGCAGTGATGTCAGTGAGGCAGGAAAGATGAACAACACTGGCAGTCCTCCAAGCATTTAAGAAAAGGTACCAGAATAAAGTATTTGCCCCAAGATCTCATTACTGTGACAACTCATTGCACTGAATGAAAATTTGCTTCAATGGGAATTTGTTCTCCAAGCTACATATGGATTCCTCCAAACAGTGAATAGGTCTAATCTGCTTTTCTCAGTGATTTGATTTAATACACTTTAGTTCACATTAACAAGAGGATAAAAACATGTTTCCAGTATTAAGCCTGTATGTGGTACTATGCATTTTTTCCATCACGCAGCATACTTCATTAATGTTCCCTGCAGAAAAAGGATAAATCAGACCAAGAAAGTGAAAAAAAAAAAAAGAACTAGAGGAAAGTGTTGGCAATATTATGTCTATGCCCCTAGAAAATGACTCCAAACCTGAAACTATTCAGCTTCTAAGCACTGAGGTAGAAAAATCATACGGCAATGGCCACGGTTCTTTTCCAACAAGGAACTTTTCTACCAAGGAAAATGAAAGACATTCTCCCCATCCCTGGTCCATGCATGACGCTGCTCCAGTCTGAAGTGACAAAGGGTTGATTAGTTATGATCGGCTGCTACAGCTGAGGCAATACAGAACTCCAATCAATTCCCCAGCAATCAATTCGTTACACTGAACTCCTTTCTCTCCATCTGCAGCTGCCTGACATCCATCAGGGCCCCCTTCTCCTGCCTGCAAGTCGTGGTGAGCATCTGAAGATAGCTCAGTGGGCTGAAATGGAGATCAGTGGCTCGCAGTGCTATTGGGCAGGCGGGCGGGCGGCGTTAACCCTCTGGAGCTGAGCAGCTCAGCTGCGCACTTCAAGTTTCCACTGTGATATTATATTTGACATTCAATTTGAAACCCTAAACTCCTTTAATGCAATACCTCAGCACAATGATAGTAATAAGGCAGTACCACTTGCTTTCGATTTAACTACCAAAGGCAAAGTGGAGAGGGGGAGAAAATAGCCCCAATTATGTTAACCCCTTTGCTACTAGCTCAGTAGGTGACTTGTTTTATAAGTACAAAATTCTGTATTAAAATAAAGAGGAGAAGAAAAAAAGGCAGAGGACTGCTTTTTCAGCTAGCAGTTAAAATGCTTTGTTTTGTTGTGTTCTGCTCCCTGAAAGTGCCAGAGGCTACCATTTGCTCTGAAAATTTCAACAAAACTGCATGTAGGTGGGATCGCTTTCTGGTAGACCTGTCACCTTGCATATATGGCAGGAGATAAACAGTTCAAGTCATAGTTTTTTTAAATACAGGGCCACAGTTTGCCCTCACCAAGGTCCCTCTGATTCTTCAGAACCCCACTCGCATAGTATTGTCATCATGCCACACCAGTTGAGAAGATAGTGGTGGTTTAAAGTGCTCCGAGTTCTTGTCCATCCATAGGAATATGTGGAAAACAGTGCACCAGCGCTCAGTATGTCTATATTACAAATGGGAAAATTGAGGTCCAGCTCTGATGGGACAATGAAATTTTGTTCCCTGTTCAAACTGAAATACTGACTCTAGGGGTTTTCAAGGCCCAGATATAGGGCTGTAACTTCTGGAGAACTTTGAAACATCATTTCTAGCCCAAATTTGCCTCTAATCCTAAGGCACAGTAGGACTGTCATCCAGATTTTTGTCAGCCTTCCAGGATCAGAAAATATAAAGCCTGACTGTATTATACCAAATTTTGCTCAGGTCTTCAATGGACATTCACCATCCCTTAGATTCAATGGATCCAAACCATCATCAGTCAAAGTAGGGGCCAGTGCAGGAGAAAGGGGACACAGACTTAATGAATCAAATCTAAAGGCAGCTAATATTCTTACTGTGCACAGTTTGTAGGATAAGGATTGTTTCTTCTGGTAACTTAATTTCCTTCTCTTCCAGTCTTTTCTCACCTTTCTTTCCCTTTGTTTCTAGACAGTCTACAGACTGCTCTGTACTGTGGAGGATGGTATAAAACTTCCTGTCTGCCTCTTCCCAGCTTGTCCTCAGACACCAAGTGAATGTCAGAGATCTAGTCTCAAACTATTTAAAAACATTTAGCCAGCTTTACACAGCAACTCTTTGGTCAAACTTTCTCTGCTTTAGGAAAGGACATGTTGCCCCTCTTGGCAAATCAATTATTCAGACGCTGTGATAGTCCGAGGCATCGTATCAGTAATAAAGTAGTGAATTATTAATCACGGCTTGTGCCATTTCGATTAGATTTGGGAAATTCAGGATTAAATTTCTGGCACCCTGTGTCTCGGATTGAGCTCAGCCCAGCTGGCCTGACAGGCATGAGCTGGCTTTGTACTTCAGAGGAGGCTGGTGGATAAAAATTACTTGAAAAGCCTCAGAACTTCAATTGTTATTATTAGTATTTTGGAAAGAACTGGAATGACTGAAAATAGATTTCCAATCTGCAGGGCAGTTTTGGTTTCACACAAAACTTCTGCTGTAATAGTTCAGACTTTTTTTTCCCATTCCTCTGAGCTCATCTGCTTGCTGCAAGAAAGGCTAACTCGGCTTGAAAGACAAGGCAGTCTTGTGAGTCTGTGTGTCTCTGTACAGTATTTACACTTTCTACATTTTATCTGGGCTCTGAGGACACTCTGAGAGATCGAAATCATATTAATTAGAAGAACAGGACCCGCATTCCTACTGCTCTGGCACTAGCTGTTGAGGGAGGGAGAGCCTTAATGCAGGAATGTGAGCCTTGGCATCCTGAGAAGTTGCTTGCAGCCTGCTTAAGGCTAGCGTAAAAAGAGTTTTGGCTTTATCTGCCCTGTGCCCAGCAGACAGCCATCCCCTGCAGTGCCCTGCCACATATATTCACCTGACTTCACTCAACTGATATTGTTTAGCTGTTGCCTGTGCTTGGTGCCTGCTGTGGAGAGCCTGCTCTGAAGTGCTGGTGAGTGCTCCTTTCACTGGAGAAGGGCTTTTTGAAAATGTGTCTGCTACAGAAAGAGGAGCAAAAGCAGGAATGGGATAGGCAGCTGCGAGAGTTGAGGCTGTTGGGAGCATGTGGGGGGTGTGGGCTGCCCCACATATGGCCAGGTGACCTGTAGAGAACTGCTAGGATGCAATGCCAGGGTTTCAAGTTTGAGGTGGTACATCTGAGCATGGCATGGAGCAATGCTGTGTGTGGGAGCTTGGTACTGCAGGGTGTTGAACGGACAGCAGACCTCAAACCACCTGGGAGAACTAAGGGGAGATGTTCTGGTGTGGCCCTAACCAGAGTGAAAAATGTACCGTAGAGCTGTGAAGAGAGCATTTCCTCTCTGGTGACTTTCACAGAATCACAGAACCACCAGGTTGGAAGAGACCTTCAAGATCATCGAGTCCAACCCATGCCCCAACACCTCAACTAAACTAAACCATGGCACCGAGCACCACATCCAATCTCTTTTTAAACACGTCCACAGATGGCGATTCCACCACCTCCCCCGGTAGACCATTCCAATATTTTATCACTCTTTCCATGAAAAACTTCTTCCTAATATCTAACCTATATTTTCCCTGGCGCAGCTTAAGACTGTGTCCTCTTGTTCTGTCAGTTGTTGCCCGGAAAAAGAGGCCAACCCCCACCTGACTACAACCACCTTTCAGGCAGTTGTAGAGGGTGATAAGGTCACCTCTGAGTCTCCTTTTCTCCAGGCTAAACACCCCAGCTCCCTCAGTCGTTCCTCATAGGGCTTGTGTTCGAAGCCCTTCACCAGCCTTGTTGCCCTCCTCTGGACATGCTCAAGTGTCTCCATGTCCTTCCTGAACTGAGGGGCCCAGAACTGGACACAGCACTCAAGGTGTGGCCTCACCAGTGCCGAGTACAAGGGAGGAATGACTTCCCTGGTCCTGCTGGCCACACTATTCCTGATACAGGCCAGAATGCCGTTGGCCTTTTTGGCCACCAAGGAGC